>PVIR01004054.1:0-82459 GCA_004026965.1 Petromus typicus
TGTACCAGTATAAGACACAACTTAATTCTCATTTTTTCCCATAGCCCCACCCACCCTACCACCCCCCCATATATATAAAATTTGTTTCCTTACTTTTTTGTTACAATCTCAACATTGTCCCCTTTCACCTTTTTTTACATTGAGCATTTTCTATTTCACAATATATAACATACAATGCTAGGACTCATTTACATCTTCACTTTCTCATACCAGAGAAAAGATGCAATATGTATCTATCTGTGACCTATTTATTTCACTTATGATAATCTTATCATTTTTATGGAAGAGATATGTTCCATTCTATAAAAGAACTACATCATTTTTATCCAGTCTCCAGTTGATGGACATTGTGGTTGTTTCCGAGATTTAGCAATCACAAACTGAGCTGATATAAACGTGGGTGCACATATGTCACTGTGATATGAATCTTTTAATTTTTTTGTATATATACTTAGCAGAGGAATAGAAAGGTCATATGGGACCTCTAATCCTAGTTTTTTGAGGAATCTCCACACTGATTTCCACAGTGATTGTATGAGTCTACACCCCCACCAACAGTGGAGAAGGCTTCCTTCTTCTCCATAGCCTCACCAACATTTGTTGCTGGCTAATTCTGAAATAGCAGCCATTCTTTGTGGAGTGAGATAAAATCTCAGTGTTGTTTTCATCTGCATCTCTTGAATCTCTAGTGATGTTGAACATTTCTTCATATGCTTTTTAGCTGCTTTTACTTCTTCCTCTGAAAAGTATCTGTTCATTTAAGATGCCCATTTTTGAATTGGGTCTTTAATTTGGGTGGGCTGATTTTTTAAAGCTCTTTATATATTCTAGATAGTAGGTAGCCCTTTGTTTGAGGAACAGCTGGTAAAGATTCTTTCCCACATTGTTGGTTGCCTTTTCTCTCCATTGGTGGTTTCCTTTGCTGTGCAGAAGCTTTTGAATAGGATGAGATCCCATTTGTTGATTTCTTCTGCCAGTTCTCGTGCTATAGAAACAGGTTAGGTAAAACTCTTGAACACATTGGTTTAGGGAAAGATTTAATTGTCCATTTGTTTTGCAACAGTGACTATCTCCTGCTTTTGATAAGTGTTCCAAAGTTATACAAGAGTAACACTGTCTCTGAAACACATTAGTAACTTGGGAAAGGGGTGTGAGGGAACTCTGTACTACTTTGAAATATTTTTGAAATGTCTAAAATTATTTTACTCAGAAAGGGAAGAAAGAGGGAAACTGGAAAGAACATGAAGCCAACTAGAATTTGAAAGGAGAGAAAATAGTTAACAATGTTTCTAGGAACTGATTCAGGGAAACTTTTTCATTCTGCATTCATGATCACACTAAGAAAGAAACGTTCGGTTGCCGCTATGCCACCTTTACTCATAAAGAAGGAAGATATGGATGGAGTTAAACGTGATCACAAAGCAGTAAGTGGCACAACTGGCATGTTGAAGCTGACTTTTTAAATGTCTACCTTATATTTTCTTTTCAAAATGGGAGAGAATTGGCTTAACTTAATTGCTTAAAGGATAGAAGCTATGAAGTGGAGAAATACAAAATAACAGAAAGAGGGAATACGAACTAGAAGGTGAAATCTAGTGCATGAATGGGATGGATAGAATCAGATCTGAGGCAGAGCATTCTCTATGGTGACAGAAAAAGCTTAGGAATAAGTAGAGAGATACTGAATGTGTAGGTTATCCTAGGTGGACACGCAGGGAACTCTTCTCAGGTGATCATTCTTTTCTTTGGGAAGTAAAGTAACTTAGGCCACCAGCTGATAGTTATCAGCAAGATGGCAGAGTTGAAAATTTTAGAAATTAGAAATATTTTATGTAGCCAATGCAGACTAGAGCAGACTAATAAGAAATTAGTATTAGTTTTCTTATTGCTGGGACAAAATCGCTGGTACCCAAGGTAGAAAGGTTTATTTGGTTTGCAGGTTGTGTAGGTTTCAGTCCCTAATGGGCCACCTCCAAGGCAGAATAGCATGACAGGGAGGCAGAAGGCAGCGACGCAGTGAAGCAGCAAGCAGCAACCGAGGAGTGACCACAGCAGCCCTCTTTCTGTCCCCTCATTTCTGTCCAAGAGGCCTGCCCTGAGGGCAGATAGACTCCCACCCAGCGAGGGCTTTACAGATATCCACGTCTAGAGCTGTGTCAAACCAGGCAGTGGACTGACTTAGTAATTAGACACCCTTCCTCTCAGCATCACACACTACATCCAGTCACCTCTGACAAAGCCCTCCCTGTGACCACTGCACCTTCGAGGGACCTCTAGACACAAGCCTGACAACTGGTAAGGTCATGTAAAGAGTGACCTGGGTTTTCTTCACAGAAAGTGAGTTAGTGCGACTAGATCCCACCGTGTTTCCACTGTCCCTGAAGTGGTTTGGCTTTCAGTGTTTTATTCTATAATCTGGGCTCTGTACTGTTGAATTTATTTGTTTGAATTTTTGCCACATGGTGCCAGAAAAATAACTGTTCAGTGAAGAAAGATGTTTTAAGAAGTGGTAGAGCTGATAAATCTAATAGGAATAATATGAAAATAGCGGGGGTCTGGTAAGGAGAAAGCAGAGCAGTCAGTACAGTACAGTATATTGTTTCAATTTGCACTTCAACTACTAGTGACTAGTGAAGGCTTCTCGTGCATTTCTTGGCTGTTTGTATTTCTCTTTATGTATGTCATCTGAGGTTTTATATTTCTAAAAGGTAGTTTTAAAAACTACTTTGTAGGGCCAGGGATTTAGCTCAGTGGTTCCAGTGCCTGCCTTTCAAGTGCAAGGGCCCAGATTTGATCCCCAGTAACCATATACAATAATGCTGGTCATGGAGAGTCACGACCACCACCAGTAATCAGAACCTTGTACCGTAGTGCTCGGCATGGTGGCTCACACCTGTAATCCCAGCACTTGGGAGGCAGAGACAGGAGGATTGCTGTGAGTTCAAGGCTGAGCTGAGGGCCAGCCTGAACTACAAATGTGAGACCCTGTCTCAAAAAACAAAACAAAACGAAACAAAACAAAACAAACCTACTTTGTAAAAAACAGAGCAAGTTAGACTTTAAGGATACAATATAGTTATGTACTTTGAATATTTTCTTGTCAAACTTACAGTTCATATTTTTATCTTTTCTAGAGGATTTTATTTGAACCCAAATATATATGTGCTGTAAACAGCATCCAGTAACAATAAGTGGCCATGAAACTTAAAAGAATTTAAATTTGATTGAAATTGATTAGAACTAATAAAACTAATACTTCACTCTTGTAATATACTAATTAAATTTTAAGTTTCCAGTAGCTATGTCTGACTGGTAGCTACTTTGTTAGATAATATAACTGTGGAATATTTTGATCATGAGTAAGTTACATTGGCTAGCACTACTATAGACTTTTTTCAAAAACTGGAAAAATTGGAAAAGTCATTGCTGATTTTATTCTTGATATTTATTTTTGAATCCTTGGTTAAGAATGCTTCCTCCTTCCAGTATGATGTAAATATTATTTTATTTTCTTCTAGTAGTTCTATAATTAAAAAAGACTATTTACACTGTAAATGTGTCTAGAATATATTTTATCCTTTTGAATGAGCTAAGATCTTTTTTTATTCAAGTGTTTGGCCACAAATCTCAATAAAATTAAATGAAATTGAAATGAGATCATGGAATGAATATTTAAATATTTGTAGTTTATTTATCAGATATTGTTATATTACATAGATTTGTGTTAGATTTCATTTCACTCTGATGAATATTTATCAGGGAGATTAATAAATAAAGATTAAGACATGATAACATGCTCATGAAATCCATAGTTTAAAAGAAAGTAACAGCCACAATGAATATTCATGATACTGTGTGAGTGTATTTGTAGCAGTCTGGAGATCTGATGTGGTTTCAGAGATTATTAGAATGGTTTCTGCTTGGAAAGCTATGAAGGATTAGGATTAATGTGTGTGTGTGTGTGTGTGCGTGTGTGTGTGTGTGTGTGTGTGTGTGTGTGTGTGTGTGTAGGTGAGGGTGGGAGGAGGAAGGTTGAAGAGAGCAAATGTGATCAAATATGATTAAACTAAAAATTATGAAATATTTTGAATGTGATACTCTCCTTTGTGAGCCATGCAGAGATTCATTGTCTGGGAAGATAGATGTGTTTGATTTTGTGATGCACCATGGGAAGGTGTCTCAGGTAGGCTCTGTGGTTACAGTTTGGGAAGAGCTGAAGAACATCTCCACTCAGGAGGGATTAGTAGCAGGGTGCTTCAGAGAAACTTTTGGGAGGTAGAACTGATAGCAGCTGATAATGATTGGATCTTGGGGGAACCACTGATCAAGTTGTATGCCAAGGTATTTCTGTAGAAGAAGGTGTAACCTGGGTTTTGCCAATAATGACCCGGATGTTGATGAAGAGAAGCTCTTAGGTGATATGCCATTACCACATTACAATCATTTCCTTATCAGAGTTCTAAATAACTAGATAGGACTTCCCTATGTTTGAAGATTATTAGAGTTTACCTCATGAGAGTTTCTTAACACTGGAGTGTCTTAAGGCCCTAGTGCAGCCCACTGCTCGGTTTAAATATCATAAGTGTAATCTGGAAGATGGCAGTCATACATTAAATTTTAAAAGGATTGCATAACAGTTTATAGGTAAGATTGTATTTGTTCTTATATATGTTGGTTTCTAGAAACAGATGTATCATAGTTTTAATTGAGTTGAGTCTGAAAAGAGTTATGAGTGGCAACTTTCTCTAAATTTTGTAAATAAATTTACAAATATATGTATTATCAGAGAAAATAGAAATAGTTTTAAATAAAAAAATTCTGTGGTTAGACACAGCATCTTCCGTCTTACAGGATTTGAGGCAGACTGAATCAGCCATGAAGAATAGAATTTTTATAGTTAAAAGATTTGACATTTGATATTTTCCATTGCCATTAAGAGTCTAAAAGTTAGTGTAAAGACAATAAACAAGAAGAGATTATCTGTGGGTCCTGTGCTTCTATATTCTGTTTTTTCTTCCTGGAAAAATATTTAACAGAACAGCTGATATTATTCATTTAAAGAGCATAGTCAAGCCCTAAGCTAATACACTGAAAATTAAATTGAGATTTCACTGGCTTTACGACGTGGTTCCACAAATGACTTTGTTACATTTTTTAAGATTTATGGAAAGCAAATATCTCATCTAAAAGCCAATTTTACTGTTTGACAGGCAAAAATGAGGTATTTCCATTAATATTATGTTTGACTAATTTGTTTTCCATTAAGAATTTAAAGATGTCACCCTTCTCATAGAAGATTCATTTTCCTTTACTACCTTTCTGTTTTACCAGCTGGAAAAATGTATCTCTTAAGAACTTTTAGTTGTCCTAAGTAGTTGCTATTTCCCAGAAAGAGTTAGAGTATGGGGTGTAAAACTTTGGATGATAATTCACTTGTTGAATTATCTTTGATTCTAATTGTTATCTTTTTTTAAAATAAGAATTATGGAAAAAAATTTTTTAAATAGTAGTTCAGTTTAGGAAGATAAAGTGTGTCAGAAGAAAGAAAAAGAAAACCTAATGACATAACTATTTAGAGTGAACATAAGATATTTGTTGTTTACCCTTCTAAAAGGACAGTTTACTTACCTTGGAGAGATGAAGTCTTTTTCATTGAGGTGACTTATTGACTTATAAAGCCAGGACTGCTCAAACATCCTCCCCTGCACAAACTCCCCCCAAACATCTGCTTCTGAAAATCAATTGCTCAAAACTGATGATGGCAAAGTGGTCAGGATGTGTTTAGCAGATGATAAATGATGGGGAAAGGCTTTTCGTAAATATGCAACCTATAGGACATGCTCTAAATTTACTGGTAACTGCACATCGATGATCCTCAGTAAATACACTGAACCTCACAAACAAAGCAGACAAGCAGAAGCTCATCATCCTTCATGCTAATTATGTCTGAGGGAATTGGAAAATATTCTGAAAATATTTGTAATGATGTTTATATTAAGTGAGGCTTCATACATACTCTCTGGAAGTCTTCTTATGATATTGAAATGAATTAAATAGTAAATGCTATACAGCCTGCATGAGGTTATTTGAAATTAGCATAGCAAAATCTGTAAACAAAACTCACAAGAGACAGTAAAGAGAGTGAAAATAAGGACAGAATTCAAGTCTATTTCAAAATCTTCTTTTCAGAAATACAGAAGTATTCAATTAGTAACCATTCATTTTTATGAGCAGCATTTCAAAGAAAAGTAAAATTGAAGAAAGAAGCCATAAATGTGTGGAAACAATTGAAGTACATACATCAGTGTCGAACTTCTTGCTGTATATTAAATTCATGGCACAAATAACCACCTATTTGATTCATAACAGAAGCAGTTGGGGAGATATTAAAGAGTTTTAAAGGGTAATAATCGTATTGTGACTATGTTTTTAAGAATTCTTATTTCTAAGCATATTACTTATGACATATTACCAGTCAAATGATAATAATATTTAAGACTTGTTTAAAATAAAATGAAATGGAAGAGAGAATTTTGGAAATGTGGATGAGAAAAGATTTTATATTTATTACATATGTATACATATGTACATATTACATAAAGTTTCTTAACATCACTTTGATTTCCGTAAGTAAGCAAATAGCAAGCTACAATTACTATGAAAATTGAGAACATGGCAATTACCAGAAACCATCGCCCCCATCATCCTCATCCTCCTTGTGACTGACCTTCTTCTTGGCTAGCAATGTACCAGGTAGATCAGTATGTTCCATATTATATCATCTTCAGCCATTTAACCACATCCATCCACTCAGTGAATATTATTAACATAATTTTAGAAGTGAAAAGTAAGACTTAGTTTTATGACTGAACATTTCCAAGTTTAAGCCTATACTGAATAGCAGTTACTGAGCTGCATTTCCCTTTCTCCATTATGGGCACACTTGGCAGAGTTCAATGTACCAAGAGCACAGATATGTAAAAGTAAATGAAGATCAACCAGATCACAACTTTTATTCAGAGCTTGTTACAACTCCTGTCGCCGCCATATGTGGCAGGTTCTGGGAGAGTTAGTGTGTGTACATAGCACATCTTAATTTGTTTTTTGTCCCTTTGATGTACAGTGTGTGTGTGTGTGTGTGTGTATGTGTGTGTGCATGTGGCACTAGGGATTGAACTTAGGAACTTGCACTTATGAGGCAGGTGCACAACCACTGAGCTAAATCCTCAGCCCAAACCTCCATGTGAATTTGTCAGATATCCAAGGACAAACAGAAGAATGGGGGTGCATTATACGGAGGGAAAAAAGAAAGCAAAGACTCTAGGTATGCCCTGGTGACTCACTGTTGGCATAGAAAGCTGAAGTTGGTCTAACTAGAAATGAGACATCTTGTTTAATTGGTTTGGGGATTATATCTGGCTTTTCTGGTTTGTGTTGCGTTGGAAGTGAGGACAAAATAGGGAGCTGTGTTGAAGCAGATCCATGTAGAAATTTTGGGTCAGAGTTCTACTGTCATACGTGGCTGGTGAGAGTCTGTTGTAGATTTGATCTCTCTAGCCTTCCTTTGGGTTTGTGAGAGACTGACCAGGTGACAAAAGGCTATGGATCCAGCCCTTCATTCTTCAGAGACTGTTCAGTTGTTGTGACATCCCTGTGTGCTGAGATCTTGCCAATTTTATTACTGTATTTTTATGACTACCATGTGATGGAAGAATGAATGTGCAGCAGAATTTAAGATGTATAGAATGTGAACTAGCAGCATGAAGATCATGACAGAAATAAGAACGACTGATTGTCTGTGTAAGAAGCTTTGTGTCTAAGAATCTTACGCAAGAATCAGAAATGCCCACCTCTGGCAAGCAGAAATTCCACACAGCATAACGATCTCCTTAGAGTTCAGGTAGCTTTTTCTGGAGACAGTGTAGTTTGTGGTCTTGGCTGATTCATGGATTCATGTATAGCAAAACATATTAGTGGTGGTACAGATACCACCAGGACCAGCGAAAAAGGAATCAGGACCAATTAGATTATTTGTTATCCCTGGCAATAAATTGTGAGTGATGTATGTGCTATAGTGTTAATATTATTATATTGTAGATGTTGTTAATAAGTTTTATGAGAGTTAATAAGTTTTTATGAGATTTCTTAGCCTTTTTCTCTCTCTTTAAATATAATCCCTGCCATTGGGAATGTGGTTTTGATTGTTATCTAAACAATGAGTCAGTAATTCTTCCAGATAGAATGTCTGAATAATCAAAGGCTGTCTCAGTTTGGAACTTAGGTTTGATTCAGAAAATCAAACTTCTGATCTTGGTAATTTGTATCCTTAGGGTCTCTGTGTGTGGAAAAGTCTTAGAGAACTATTTCTGAAGTTCATGCATATTAGTCTGAGGCAAAGAGCACACAAGGCAGCCTGGTCACCAAGGAAGTAATGATTAGCATGGCCAAATGGTGAGTCATGGACAAAGCCCCCTAATACTCATGCAGTCAAGTTGAGGTTGGAACCACTGCCTTACATGAGCTAGGATTTAGATTTGAGTCTATTAAGATCTTCCAATTATCAAGTAAATGTCCCATTGTCAATGGCAGATCATGGAATTTGATTTGGAATTATCAAGGATGTGATCATTAGATACTAATAGTTGATTCTTTTTTTTCTGGGATAAATGAGCAATAGAGTAGTCACAAACTGTTTTATTTAAGGTCACTTGTCTATGTAAGTGCAGGTAGAAATGCCATTAACTACAATTTCCTGTAGTGTCATCTGCAGTGTCATTTTGAAGAAATTTAGTTATGGATGACAAACAGAGCAGTCTATATGATTAATGAAAATGAGTTCAGGAAAATCTAAGAATGAGAAAAAATGAGTATATTCTGACTTAATCATAATAAAGACAAAGAACAAACTGAGTTGATGGTACATGATAACTACAGAAAAATGAGATGAATTCTTATAAGCAAGAACACAAAACAAGTGTACAAAACCAAGGCAGGAGTTAGATAAGGGTTTGGTTAGAAGTAGTAGCTAGAAGCTATCCACTGTTTGAGTTCATCTCTTTTTTCTTGTGGCAGTGGGTGACCTATATGCTTTTGAAGACTTGCGACTTCTATAGTATTTCTGAGAACCTACAATTTAAAACCCTCTCTGAGAGAAGCTTTCATTTTATGTCAATACTAAACTTCTTTAGTTGCAAGACATGAACCTAATGACTGATTTCCAGCAGTTTCATTGTTATATTGTGGTTCAAAGTACTCGATAAGGTCCTTTCCAATAAGGTTTAGGAATAGTTAACTTTCCTCTGACATCTGTTCTAATCATTGGAATCTCCTAGTTGAAGGTCAAGAAGAAGCAGTTTAGTAGGACACTATGAATGAGTGAAGGTCATTCCTGTTGAAGATGAGTCTGAGTTTACTATGTGAGTCTCTTTATGCAACAGGACAGTCTGATACTGGCCCTGATTATTATCACATCATAAGTATAGGTAACTTACTTGTCACTGAGGAAATAGGCCATATGGCCAAAGCCTACTAAAAATAACTGGCTTTCTGAGGAAAGCTTGTGGTGTTCTGAAAATATTGCCAGTTTTAATTTAAAAACACTATAGATCATTTCAGACTTTTTATAGAAGTGTGGATAGACACTCCTAGTATGTATTTAAAGGAAATTAAATCAGTGTATTGGAAAGACAAATGCCCTCCTATGTTTACTGAAGTAGTATTCACAAAAGCCAAGAAATAGAAACAATCTCAGTACCCATTAACTGACAAGTGAATAAAAAATGTGGCACACATACATAGAGGATACAATTCATCCATAAAAAGAATGAGACCCTGTCATGTGTGAGATGTGGATAGCACTGGCGGTCATTATGCTAGGTAAAATAAGCCAGATAGAAAAAGAAAGTAGTGCATGAACCCATTCATATGTGGAATTTTTAAAAAATGGATAACCTTATAGAAATTGAGAGGAGAATGGTGGTTACTACAGGCCAGGGAGAATAAGAAGAGAGGAGGGACAAAGTAAGGTAGATCAGTGGGTATTCAGGTATGCTTCTTGTTACCCAATACCGTAAGTATAGATAACAATAATGCACTCAAATTTCAAATAAAAGGAGAAATTCTAAAGTTTTTATCACTGCAATACCAATGTTTGAAAAGGTAGATGTGTGTGACCTGTTTGTACCTTAAACGATGTGTGCATATATCAAAACATTACATATAATCCTGATTGATATATACTTCTATGTTTGTACATCAGTGAAAATGTAAAACAAACAAAGTTGCATGTTGGGGTAAGTGTAGTGCAGTCCTTGAGCAAGGGGCAACACTTTACTAATTTCTTTCATATTATTTGATGTGAAGTGTATATCTCAGTCACTCTTACAAAAGTTAGTGTGCCACAGGTCAGAAACACATACTCAAGAAACTTTTTAGTGCCTGTCAAGGCTGTAGTTTTTCAACAAGCAAATCTTTTAACCCGTTTTGCGAATAGACATACAGTATAAAATATATTAAAGTTCCCTAGAGAATAAAAGCTGGATAAAAACCTATCCAAGGAATTGAAAAGTTTCTTGACATTCCTGTTCATATCCTACCTTCATAACTTTTCAAGATTCTGTTGCTTTGGGTCAGATAACACATGGCCTGAACCTAACCTCGATTGGGTATAAACTTTCCCTACATGTTACCTTAAGATTATAACCAGTTTTATGTATCATGATGAGTAGCTTCCTAGAGAGATTTAGCTTAAACCATTTGCAATTATATTGCGCCCTCAGCAACCTCATTGAAAGTGCCAGAAACTTAGTGAAAGGCATAACCAGTTTTCCCATTCTTTCTTTTCAGAGACCTAAAATTAATATTTCCTAATGGCCTGAGTCCTCAAGGGATTGGAAGGAGGCCTTTACAAGGCTGTAGCTCAGTAGTAGTATGCATCAGGCCTGAGGTAATCCCTGGTCTTCTACAGTCTCCAGGAAATATGCTCATGGTTGGTCTCTCAAGGGAGAGCATCTTTTACTTCGGCCTTATTTCACTCATCATGAGATGTTGCAGCTTTAGAAAATTCCTTTACCCAGTTAAACCAAAATACTGTGTCCATTGTCATCTTGTTAGCAGGTTAAGTTTGATTAGTCTATAAGTCCAACAGGAATGTGTATTTCCCCCTCTCTGCAGATAGGACATATCTTGAATAATGAATCTGTTTTGGTAAAATTATAATTTGTTTTTGAAATGTAGTATCCTTTCATGCTACATCCTTCTGGGTTAGGAGCCAATAAATGGACTTCTTTTTAAAGGTTTCACAGTTCCCTGAATGAAGTAGGAGAGATTATCTACACACTGTATTGAACCTGAGTTAAAAGGGACATGTGTACCACAAGAGGAATTTATAACTTTAAGGCCTTTGTTAAGAACATCAGAAAAGCACAGAAGTGGTTAGTGAACATGGAGGCCTAACTGTCGAGGTGTGCCACTCTCTCTATGTGCAGGTGTAGAGGTGCTGGCTTTACTGGGCTAGAGACACACTGTTGTAAGCCAGACAGCAGAGACCTTTAACCAGGCGGCAGGTAGCTTCACTGGGAATCGGGAGAATGACATCTGGATTAGGTGCGATGGGGACGTAAAGACTACTAATCTTGTCAGTGGTCCTGAGATCTGGAAAAAAAAAAAAATCAATATCCGCATCTGTTTCGTTTTCTTACTGTTTAGACAGGTGTGTACAAAAACTAATGTGGGATAATGAAAGACCTCTGGATAGATGGCTTTTGGCACTGGTTTCCATTCTTCCTTTGTTTCCAGCTTTAAGGGATACTGGGGAAGTTTGGTTAAATGTTTGGTAGAATCTGTCTGAACTTGAAAAGATTTCCTCTCAGTTTTCCTGTGTCATTCGGAATTCTGACTCAGAGAACATCAGGACAAGGCCACGGTGAACAGAATGGTACTGCTGCTGTGTCTCATCTACTCTGACAAATGAAAGATGCTCTATAGCATGGGAGAAACACATTTGCAGATGACCTGGAATAGCAGAAATTGTACAAGACTACCTAGTAGGGCTCAGTGTAATAACATCAGTGTTCTACAGAGAAGGTCAGAGCTAGAGATTTAAAGATGTTCTACTGCTCGTAAAGGTAAAGGAAGGGCCTGTGAGCCAAGGAATTTAAACAGCTTCTGAAAGCTGACGAACAAGGACAATAGGTTCTTCCTTTGAGTCTATAAAAGGAACTTCGTTCTGGTGACAACACCTTGACTTTAGCCCTGTAAGACCCATGTCATACTTGTAACTCCTTAGAAATGTCAAATAAGAGATGTGTGCTGTTTGGAGCTACTATATTTATGGCAGTTTGTTCCAGGATCAATCAGAAACTAATTCATATGTTCATCTCTATATCTGGAATGTGCATGAAATATAATGCCGAAATGAAGACAATAGAACAGGAACAACCTATAAAGCAAGGAGTCCCTTTCAACCCTATGACACATTCCTTCTACTTTGCATTCAATATTACAATCTCCTTTGCAGGGTAAGTCTCTTCCTACAACATTAGAAGGGAAAGATCATAAAGGAGGGAGGTTTCTCACTCAAGACTGAGGTGGGGAAATCTGTGCATTACTTGAAGGACTTACTACCTAGGGGCTATATGTACCCTAAGGAAGATGTCTGGCAGAAGTAGTAGAATTGAATGACAAGAGAGCAGCCTTCATACTTGCCTTGTGGTCAGCCCTCTATACTATAGTGCATTTCTCCTGAGTGTCTGAGGCAGGGTATTGAGAGTTTTCCCTTCTCTCTGAGTAGCCTTCTAGACCTGGGAGAGCTTTCCTGGACTTAGTTTCTTTTGTAACACAGGACAGTAATTTTTCTGGTGTCTTTTCTTTTATTGTGTACAAATATCCGTGCCAGTGGATGATGAATTAACAAGTAAACTATCCTGCTGTTTGATCTGCAGGAATGTTAAGTTAATTTGGAATTTTGTCTTCTTATGGTTCTAAATGTCTTCCAGAATGTATGGAAGGATATTGTAATTCAGACAAAGGGGTTACTTCCCATTTTAATTTCTGTCGTTAGCCAAATCTCCAACTCAGGTGTTATCACATTGAGAAGATTATATCGAAGGTTGGTGTATATCAACACCTTTAACTACCATATGTTGCTGAAAGGAATTTTTTTCATTTTTCCATTTCTATAGTTTCTTTCTTTCGCTTGTGTAATTAAATTATGGTCCAATCACTTTCATCTGGTAATGTTTTAGGTACAAGGCTTTGTCTTACTGTTTTATTTCTTTTTAAAACTTCATGCTTGTTGTGAAATAAGAACTTTTGAATTGGTCCATCACTATTTGCTGGCCAGGATTGTCATTTGAGGTTCCAACTAACATGTACCTTAAGTTTATATAGGTCAAGTATGAACTCAAAATAATTGTAATCGCTTCTATGAGTTCTTGCTGGACTTTTCTGGGTTTAGAAAATCTTTAATGATAGCCTTTAATTTAGCTCAGATATAAGCTTTAAATTCTAGAGTTGCTTTTATACCCGAGTCTGGGAAAAAATAGGTCCTCAGAGGAAATTGATGTTTTAGAGTTTTAGGTGAATCATTTAGAAAAGATCTTGTGAAGGGCAAGAGGAGGGAGGAGATGTTGGAGAGTGGAAGTGAGAGATAATAATGAAGTTGGAAGAACAAAATCCAGGTACAAGGAGTCAACTGGAGGCTAAGCAGGGCAAGGATTTACTAAGGAAAGGAGATTTGCTTGTTGCTGCTTAAGTTTCTGAAGATGATCGTTATTTTGACCACAAAGGATCTTATAGGGAGACAGATTGTTAATAACGATTTAATCTGGACACATCAGTGCATCTGTAGAAAAGGTACCCACTGGACCTGAGACACTGTGTGCTCTTTCTTCAGAAGATGCCTCTCAAGGCAACACTTTTGCTCAAGTCACATGTTCTTCAGAGTGAAATTTGAAGACTCAAATTTGGTATTTGGTGAGGGTCTTTGATTTGGCAAAGATATGTTCATGAATTAGGATGATGAGGACAATACATAAAAGAAGTAGTAGTTCTTTCTTGGGTGAGAGCAGAGAAAACTTACACTTAATGATCTGGTTGGTTAATAAGTGATGTTTAGGAGTGGTGAGTGAATAGATGTCTCAGGCCCCCCAACAGTTGGCTGTCTAAAAATAAAAATGTAGTGGATGCTGTGCATCCATTGGTAGGCTGAAAACAGAAAATATTCTCCCTGAATCTAAGCCAAACTCTTAGGACAATTAACTGAAATGGAAGCAAGTACTCATCCAGCTTTACTGGTGACACACAACAAAGTTTGTTCACAGAGGGGTTGGTTTGATGAGAACAAAATTTCCACCTGTCATTGAGGCCAACTTGAAGAGCAGGTTTACATAGACCTGTATCTATGTTGTGCCCTGTGATTCTCCTTTGAGTGATCAGTAACATTTTTAGACCACATAGCACAAGTAGAAGCACCAAAGAAAGCAAAAGGAGTGAATATGAACGGGCAGTAGGAAATGAAACAAAAATCTCTAAGAAGACCTCTGCAGCTTACAGGGAATAAATAGCCAAGGGACTCAATGGGTAGAGGGCAGAGTTCAGATCTTGTGCTGACTGAAAGCCTCTGTGTGGACTCAGTCACCCACAAACAGCAAGACACACGGGATGTCCATGGAGGCTGAAGTTGATCAAAACCTAGAGCCTATAGCAATGGTTAATGCAAACTGCATCCCATTGGAGCCCCCAGGCGTACTGTGGAGATAACAAAGACACTCACACGAGGATTGGAGAGGTGTTTGTTCAAATATTGCCACAGTGAGAATACTGAACACTATCACTTGCACTTACCAGAGACTCAAAGACAGTGGAGCTGGAAAACACTGACAGATACACCCAGCTAAGCTTTGGTCACATTACTGGCTTAGAGAAGTGGGAGGAATGCTAACTAGTGGGGAGGCATATTGTGTGATAGGTTTGGGGGAGCATTTCTGGCTTTCTCCGGTTGATCTTCACTTGGAAGTAGAGAAAGGTAAAAATAGAGAAGCTGTCAGTTCCTGGTTAGGGTCAAGTTCTGATCTTTGTTGGCTGATTAGTACAGATGTTACAGTTTGGCTTCCTAGGCCAATTTCTATAGGATCATGGACCAGAGTTCTAGTTATTTACTGTCTGATCATTGCTGTTTGTAAACTCAGGCTCTCAGGTGAAAAGAGTATCCTAATAAGTTTATGTAGAGTATCAATTAGTGACAGACCAGTCTGGCTGAGAAATTCCCCTCTGCCATCCATCCATCCATCCATCCATCCATCCATCCATCCATCCATCCATCCCTTCCTTCCTTTGGTGCTGGATGCAGAGTTTCAGGTACAGTAACTTATAAGAGAGCAGGATAAATCTGGTTAAGATTCTAAAAGGCCTACAAATTCCTAACAAGCTTCAACATAGATAGGGCTGACCTTACTGAAAACTAAGAGTTGGCCAGTGTCATCTCGTTTTCCTTCTTATAAACATGCAGAAGCAGTTTAGCTCTCACAGCAGAGTAGCTGTACTTCAGCCCCACAGGAAAGGTCACCGGTAGGCTAATAGAACAGAACAGAACGGGGCACCTCGCCCACAGTGGGGATGCAGGCAGGCATTCGTGCTGAATGGAGGCTGAAGTGGGATTTTAACCAGGTTGCCTTTAAGTTGTGGCTGTGAGATAAAGGCAGGGTGGGCAGGAGAGGCCCTGAAAGAGATGCAGGGGAGCTCACAGCCCACCTTCTTCACACACAGTGTCCATGCATCCACAGGCTGATGGTGTGTTCATCCACTAGTGGCCTAATCTGGCCAGTTATGACAGAGTGCACTGAGGAAAGAAGCCGTGGCATGGAATAGATTTGGAGCAAGCTGTAGATACTAAATGATTGTACCCAGTCACTTGATTTGGTCTTGATTATGTTTGGGGAGAGTCCTTAAAAGAAGCGAAAGATTTCCTTAAAAGATGAGACAAAAAAGGAGGAAATAAAAATACCAACCTTCTAGGAAGTTGCAGAAAAAGCCACCTGGCTGGTGAACAGCCTGGTGGAAAACTGCCACGTTGAGAGCTGTAACTGAAGAGATGCCACTGCAGAGGACAGTGAGGAGAGGAGATTAATATCCCCTGAAAAAGAAAAAGCAAGGTCCTTTGCCAGTGTGGCGACCTCGTCCATGCCTTCTGTGAGTAGGGTCAGAAGTTGTGAGGAGTTAATGATTTTCCTATGCCAGAAAAATCTGACAGAGGAAAAGGTGCCTAATTAACTACATATTATAAGTGATGAAATGCAGAGCACTAATGATAGCTGAGCATGGCGCTGTAGACTCTGATAATTGTTCTCTTTTACTCTGATGAGGAAGGTGTATTGTTAACACTGCCTTACAGATAGGAACACTCCGGTTCAACAAGACTACATATCAGCCCCTAGAAAGGGAAAACACTTTAATCCCCAGGCTCTTTTGACAACCGGAGCCAGAGCTCTTGACCAACTGTGTCCAACACTACCACTTCGAGGTAATCAAGGACATCCATTTGCTTGGTCCTGAGAGTCATAATGCTTAATTCTCACAGTAGCTAGAGTATATAAGTCTGGAGGAGAGACAAATGAGACTATTGCTGAAGATGTCAAAAAATATAAACTCTTATTATATTTACCAAAAAATTAGTTAATAACGAGCTCACCAGGAGACTTTGGAAATACAGATTTTTTTTCCATTTTGATTTTAATTTGAAAATGTAATCACATTTCCCAAACTTTCATAACACTTTGTGTTTTATTATGAGAGGTCCCTCCTTTCCACTAAGTTCTGAGGTTCTCGTAAATAGTTTTTGTGCTTCAAAAGAATTAAACTAGACATTGCATGGAGTGAGGGCTACACTCAGCCTTTGCCCAGAGAGCGGCGCCTGAAAAATTTCTCCATAAGCCAATAGTGCCATCTTCTGGAAGTTTCTATAAACTGCAGGCACAGAGTCCCAAAGTCCTTACCTTCTGAGGGTGTGTGCCTTAGGAAGGAAGGAGTCTTACAGGGGAAGAAATCACAGCATTTCAGACATTCACACCAAGATATAGGATAATTTTAGGCCTTTCTGGCATCAAGAAAATCACCAGTTTATACAGAGAAGCTCTTCATTTAGCTGACTCTGTGGAAAACTGTTTGACTTGCCTCTAGGAAACTTACCTGGATCTCTTTTTGGAAGCTGATAAATCCTGACCATGAAAAGAGCTACCTGAAAATCTAAGTTATTTTCCAGGTTGATGGATCATAACTACTGGTTGAATTTATGTGATGCTGTGATTATGCAAATGATGTTTTGGAAATATTCTGCGGGCCAAACAAAATGTTGGCCAAAAATATCACAGGCGTAGGCTTGCTCAAAAATGCTTCTAAGCCAGATATGGAGGTATATTTCTGTAATTCCAACAGTCCGTGAGGCTGAGGCAGGAGGATCTCATGTTCAAGAAGTATACAGGATTTATCAGCAGAGAAATAGCAGAATTGTCTTCTTTTTTATGGTAAGCTATATATTATATTTCCTTATTTATTCATTCATTCGCTGACAGACACTTGGTTTGGTAGAAAAAGCCAAACACAGGAATACAAATACTGTATGATCTCACTCATATGGATTCTAAAAAAGGTGCACTCACAGAAGCAGAGAATAGAAGAGTGGTTTCTAGAGATAGGTAATGGGAAAATGTTTGTCCAAAGATGCAAAATTTCACTTTGGAGAAATATATTCAAGAGGTATATTATACTTTGAAGCTATAGCTATAAAAATAATGTTCTACTTAAAAATTTCCAGTCAAGTGGTATTTTCTAAGTGTTCCAACCTAAAAAAGTGTGTTCCATATTGTATACATGTATCAAAACGTTGCTATACACCTTCATCATATGTAGCTTTTATTCATTAATTAAAAAATTCTTTTCACATAAGAAAATAAGTGAGTTATCCCAGTCCTTTGGAATCTTGCATAAATAATATTTTGGGACATATTACTGATGGTAGCTAAGTTGACCATTAGGAAACTCACTTGTCAGAAATCCAACATAACTCATGTGAATTTTCAGCTGTTTGTTTTGCTCAAGTAGATGAGAAAGTGGATCAAGCAGGGTGGTTCTACTCAGAGCGAAGAGACCGCGGCACTGCAACCTTCCTTGCCTGGGCCACTGATCATAAGGACCGAATGGGCCTCTTTTCTTGGCTTCTTGCTGAGAGGGACCCTTTTGAATATTTTGTGCTGGTTCTTTACTCTCTTTCCTTCTCTCCTAATTATTATTGTTCATTTACTTTTGATCAGGATCTGTTAAACTCACTGATTCATACACAAATAGAAAATTACATGATACAGAAAAATTCATGTAACACCCTATTAAACACCACTTGATGGTAATGTGCAGTATTTTAATGTCCTACACAAGTGGATACTTTTCATCATTTTCATTTTACAGAAAAGGAATTTTAATGGTGAGTATTAATTAACCAGATTTTATAATATAGCAATATATCATAAAGAGCATAACATGTTAATATTTCATAGATCTAGATCATAAATTCTCACAACCACAAAGTAAACCATTATACACATATGCCCTTTTACTAGTTACTTTTATGGTTGTTTTTGTTAGTTACTTTAATAAACAATATTTTTACATCTAATTAAATATATTGCTAAGAGTGACCTTGCTGTGTGAAGCCTGTATACATTTGATTTAATTTTATGTGAGTCCACTTGCTCTACAAGTAAATGATGTATGAACTGCTAGAAGTACAGGGTTATAGCTTGATCTTTGTTTGCATTTGCTCAGCCCAGATGAGCTGAACACTTTTCATATGCATATTGCTTGACTATTTTTGGTTTTTTCAGTACTGGGGGTCGAACTCAGGACCTTGCACTTGTTGCAAGGCACTCAGGTGGTCCTGGGCCCATTGACTAAATTTTCTGAATATTCTTTCTCTAGTCATTGCCATTAACATTTAAAATTTATTTCAAATGTGTCCCCTTTTTTATTTAAACAACTTTTTCCACATACAATACTAGGACTTTTGATGTCACAAATTTTTACCTTACAGATTTATTTATCTTTTATTGGTATAAATAAGGTGGCTTCTTTGCATTTCCCAAGTTTTGTATTTTTATTTAGTTAAATATAGCAGACACTTTCTTTAAGGTATGTGATTTGGTATCATATTTTTAAAAGTTCTCAAGGCAGGTGGTATTAGCACTTTGTTTTTAAAATATATTTTAAAATCAAAACCATTCTTATCTAGAATTGATTCTCTTGTATGTTTGAGAAAAGGAGTGCATCTTTTTCCCAAAGTGATTAGTGATCATAGGGAGCTGGTTATGCAGCAGAGCTCTGTGCCCCTGGGTATGGACTATTTGTGGAGCACAGCCGCAAGCTCAGCTCCACAGGTTGTCACAGGGGAGACAGAAGCACCAGCTCGCTCTGCAGTGCTCCACACTTCTCTGTCCTTAAGTATCAGAAGAATTGCTGTTGAGGAACTGGAGCCTGGCTGCATTACACTTATAAATATTTCAATGAGCAAAACAGAAAGTCTGCTAAAGGCAGTGCTTTTGTAGCTGGAAAGTGAGAAGGCAGCCTGAGCAGTGTGCCGATGAGCTGCTTCGAAAGGGAGCCCAGACTGCATTAGGAAGGGCACTTTGATGAATGCGAGGCTGGTCTCCTTCCTGGGTCTGTGCAGAGCAATGCATTAAGATATGATGACATTCATAGAGCTTATGGTTTTTAAGGTACCACAGAGTAATTTGGCGAGGTAAAGTATTTTCGGCAGCATTAGTCGTCATTCTCGTAATTGTCATCATCTACCAAAAAAAAAGAAAACAATTTGAAAGTTTATGTTTGATGATAACTCTGTACATCTCTGCACTTGAAAAGAGACTGTTTATATTTTATGCTTTATGAAGTGAGATGAATATTCCAGTTCTAACTATATGTTTTAAAGAGGAGCTAGGGCTCTTGTGTCCTTTGCCTGCTTCGATTTCCTTGCCTTGGGAAGAAGGAGATGACTGCATTGTGCAGTTTGAGGCTTGTTTACTTAAAGTCCAGATCTGTTTCACTCAAGTTCTAAAAAGTTCCAAAGAGCTAAAGAAGCCCAGCCTGGAGGGAAAGGATCACCTAGACAAGGAGGCACAGCTGACAGAAACAAGATTCACAGCAGCTACTACTCTAAGTAATGTTCTCTGTGCTCTCTCTGAGCAGTGCCCGAGTTACCAGTGGCTCAATCCTGCAGCAGGGAATCTGCTTTGGGAGCACAAGGGAGAAGGAAGATGGGGTGGAGGTACTGTGGCAGTGCATTTCCTGCATGTAATTGCTCTCACACTTTGTTTACTGTGGGAACATGTTCTGAGAAATGTGGTGTTAGCTGGTTTCATTGCTTTTTGAACATCAGAGGGTGCACAAGTCCTTGGACAAAGCTAGTGCGGGACAGTCACGGGACGTAGCCTGTAGATGTAATCAAGAGACATAAAAGTAAGATGCAGGAGGCTGTGGGTGGTATAGTCCACTGTTTCACAGAGAGCTTTTGTTCTTGAGTAGACAGAGTTCAGCAGACTAAAGGAATTGTTTATAAATACACAAACCATGAATAGCCATTATCAGCATCGTGTCATGTACTTTACATATTGTTTCACATTATTCTTTCACAAGCCTGGCATTTCCACAAACCTGTGAGAAATGCCATGTATGATGATGTCACGTTGGACTCTGACTTATGAAGCCACAAAGTGACAGAACACTTCACTTCATTAATAGTTTTATCAGACCACTGTTGTGTATGCAAGTCAGCTGTTGATGGACATGTCACTGTGAGCCGTATGAGGTTTACAAGGAGAGGCTCTTGGTACCTTATTTCTTATTTTCCTCTGGCCAAGCTGGAAATCAGAGATGTTAAAAGTTGGCTTGGCTGACAATGCTTAATAGATATGCAAGTCTGCAAGCCTGCATTATTGTTGCTGTAGTTTAAATGATTGCAGTTTGTTCTTTTTCCCCTTACATCCATCATATTCTTCTTCAGATTGCTGTTCCTACAGTACTGCTTGCTATTTTCCACCCTCTTATTTGTGTCATCTGGGGTGTTTGTTGGGAGTTGGGGTTCTTGAACTCATCGTCAGCTGTGATAGATTCAGTGTGGGGATTCGGTGAAATCCTGGCGCTGTGTTTCTGCGATGTCCCCGTGTATAAGAACCTTGGGAGTCCCTGTCAAAATGCAGCATGTGATTGAAGAGGCTAGAGGTGGGTCTCGTGGGCCCAGATTTCTCTAAGTTCCCAGGTGATGTTGATGCTACTGGCCCACAGGTCACACTCAGGGTGCCAACGGAATGGTGTCTAGTGTCAGTGTTAGGGCATTTCAGTCCTTCTGTACTTTCAGCTCTTCCTGTTTCACCACAGAGTTTAAGGCTTCTTCCAACAGCTCCACCCCAGAAGTCCTTCCTTTCCCATTTCCAGTACAAATGCCAAACACTGGCCTTTGCTATTGTGCAGGGGCAGGAAGCCCTGCAGCTTGGCTCTGCATCTGAGGAATCAGCAGAAGTAAAAGTAGTCTTGTGAAAGACTTTTATCTTTTACTTTCTGTACAGGTATTAGGCAGAGGCCAAGTTGAATGCGGCCAGCACAGCTTTCTTTCTTTCTTTTTTTTTTTTTTTAATTGAAGTCTTTATTGGTACATTACATATACACATCATGATTGCACTCCACAATAGGAATTTGTACCAGTATAAGACACAACTTAATTCTCATTTTTTTCCCACAGACCTACCCACCCTATCACCCCCCCATATACATAAAATTTATTTCCCTTCTTCTTTTGTTATAATTTCATTATTTTTCCCCCTTTACCCTATTTCACTTTGAGTATTTTCTATTTCACAATATATAACATACAATTCTAGAACTCATTTACATCTTTATTTTCTCATACCAGAGAAAAGATGTGATATTCACCTGTGACCTATTTATTTCACTTATGAGGATATCCTCAAGGTATGTTTATTTAAGTATAAATGATTCAAACTTATCATTTTTTATGGCAGAGTTCAAAAGCTGAAGATCTCTTTACCATCATGTGGAAGCCCATCCCTATAGCTGCCTCTGATGTGCACTGATAATTCAAAATAATCCTAATGTGGCCACAAGGAACATAGGAGTTGGGCATAGTTGTATCTTTTATTTTGTACATGGTTCTATTGGCACATTTTATATACACATCACGTTCACACTCACCAGTATATGACACAACTTAATTCTCATTTTTTCCCCATTCCTCTGGCCCCTATATACATAAGTTTTGCTTCCTTTTTTTTTACCATCACATTTTTTCTTTCTCTTCTTTACTTACTCCTACCCCCTCTTCCCTTTGAATGTTTTCTATTTCACAATATCTGTCATACATTCTAGAACTTTTTAAAATTTTTAGTTTCTCATACCAGGGAAAAGATATGGTATTTACATCTCTGTGACCTATTTATTTCACTATAAGTATGTCCTCAAGGTACATCTATTTGAATCTGTATGCCTCAAACCTATCATTCTTTATGGCAGAGTAATACTCCATTTTATTTAAAAAAAAATATCTTCTTTATCCAGTCTCCAGTTGATAGGCATTTGGGTTGTTTCCAAGATTTAGCTATCACAAACTGAGCTTCTATAAACATGGGCACACATATGTTGCTGTGAATGAATCTTTTAATTCTTTTGTGTATATACCTAGCAGGGGAATAGCAGGGTCAAATGGAACCACTCATTCTAATTTTTTGCAGAATCTCCACACCGATCTCTACATTAGTTGTACCAGTCTACATTCCCACCAACAATGGAAAAGGGTTCCTTTCTCTCTGCAGCCTCACCAGCATTTGATGTTGGTTGATTTCATGATAGCAGCCATTCTTTGTGGAGTTAGATGGAATCTTAGTGTTGTTTTCATCTGCATCTCTGGAATGATCAGTGGGGTTGATATAATGGCTGAAAACATAATAGGCAAAGGAAAAGAATTGGACATACAGATAAGTGAGGCATACAGGCCTTTAAATGGCTGTGATATTAAAAAAAAAACTACAGCTAAGCATATAGTTATCAAGGTTCCAGATATCCAACAAAGAACAAAATACTATTAGGGCACAGCCATATCTGAATCCTGCGTTCCCCAAAGTAAAGAGAAATGCTCATATTTTATCAAGTTTTCCTGAAGTGTCCAGACGACTTTATCTTGCTATCTTGCTCTGTTTTCACCATCAAGACTGTCCTGATGTCTTTATTCTATTTCACAAAATGTAAACACCAAAACCCTTTCCTTAGTTACTAGTTAGAAGGTTTGCATCTGCTCTTTGTTTTGTTCTTTGCTGACAGGAAGGTGGTGCACACTACAGAGTAGAAGAAAATATTAATCCCACCATAGTCCATGAAACACTGAAGATTGTAGACTTGGTATGGTATGAATCTGGAAGAGAACTATGAATTCTTCAATGGAGAATTTAGCTTATCATATCATTTGTTTTTTTCTCATAGAAATAATTGCTTCTTGCTCTTTTTCTGAGTATATGAATTTATCCTCAAACAAGACAAATGAGTCCTTTCAAATTTGGTTGATGGTTAGCTATACTTCTATAATAAGCTTATCCAATATTGTGGTCTCTTTAATCTTACTTTTCATAGGGACATAATGTTTCTTTAGATAGTGTTAGTCTCCAGCCAACCAAAAGTTCATGTTGCTATTTAAAGGAGAAGTCAGAGAACAGCACATTTTGAGTTCCTTTGTTGTTTTACACTATCTAGTTCTAGTTCAGGATTTTGGAATATTTCCTGTTCAAGGAATAGTTTTTATCCATGGTTAGACATTTCAACTTTTCATCACTTTTCTCCCAAGTCTCTTAAGGTAAAAAATCATGAATAAAAAAGGTTTTAGCTTCAGAGAGTTTTCAGTAGACTTCAAATTGGAGCAGTCTTTCAGTTCTGTTACTTGCAAGTTATTGATAAATTTGCACACCTTGCTGAAGTCCTGATGAATATATTCATGGATCATGGAGCATGGCTTGATATACAGGAATCTAAAATGTGATTTTTATAAAAAATTAAGTAGACTTGGAAGTGTTATTTGTGATTGAATATTTTAAAAATAATTTTAAGGATTATTTGCTATTGTACTTTTAATTCTGTATTAAATGTAAAATTGTTTAAAAATTGAATGATAACCCATGCATGATGTCCTTAGGCCATTTAATCTAAACTATCTTTACTAATACTGATGACTACACAGTTGAAATACTTATAAAATTAAGTTTAGCTAATTAAATCATAACTTTACTAATTGACAAAAAGCTAGGAGAATTATAAATCATGAATGTCTCAATAATTAATAAAAAACAAGTCATAAAAACTCATAGGGTAGAAGTAGAAAATTTTCACATTTCATGACTATTTCCACAAGAGTTCAAGTTAAATTTTTTATTTTTACTAAATGAATTGTAATTGTAAGCTTCCCAGTTAGTTTCTCTTATTTGTTGGAAGAAAGCAGAGCACCTACATTCCTGAAGTTTAGATTTCCCTGGGCGTCCTGTCCTTTAATGCATTAAATATGGCAACTCAGATGTTACTGTTCCACACAGTACTGTTCTGAGACAAGCTGGTGAGCTCAGGGCAAGAGTATAATAGCGACTAGAACTGAGACAAACTCTAGTGGGTCCTCCACAATGGTTTTGGGAATAGTGATGCTTATTTGGTAATAATGAAAATATGATTCAAGGTAAGAGAGACAGCCTAGAAGAAATGTGCTTTACCAGGAGAATCTTAACTGATAGCCTTGCATTCACAGGGGCCTCGTGTGCTTTTGCACCAAAACAGAAACAGGCACGTTACAAACTTCAATTGAGTTGGCATCTCTGATATAAGTTCTCACTTATAGCTGTTCAGTGCATAAGTACTAAATCAGTAAGTTTCTATTAGTCAGTCTGTTATGAAGGGGCAATCATTTGCTATGAACCATGATAAATGAGCATTAGGACTGCCTCATTACATTCTTCCCAATCCTGAGAGACATGTAGGTCAGCGTGATGGCCTGCATACCCATGGTGTCGTTATTTTCATGGGCCCAAAGCGGGAAAGATTATTTAAATCATCTGCTAGTCATTTTTGTCTCCCTGTGATAAACACCACATCTTGAAGCATTGGATTAAAAATTACCAAATGTGGAACAATACTAATAGATACCAAGACGACTTTCAAATTTCATTCTTTTGTGGAAAGCAAGATGATGACATCCTGAAGCATTGATATGGTATGATGTGTTACTATGGTATGAAGGCTGTGTGGCTATAAATCAGTTGTGAGAAAGAAATATTAAAATGATCATGTGCCTTTCCATATTGATTAATTTGCCTCTGCTCTTTCTTTAGTTACAAAAGTGCATTACAAAGATACATTCATGCTAAATTTTATCTATAACCCCAATGTCATTTGATTAGAATTTAGCTTTGTTTAAATTTCAGACTTCCAAATTTTAACTCATTCATGTTGAAGGCACTTACAAATTGAAATTTTTTAAAGTAATAAAATGTTATTGCTTTAACTATACATTTAATTATATTGTAAATTGTTGTTATTGTACATTATGTTGATGTCTCTCTTATCTGGAATCATATTTTCATTATTGCCAAATAAGCATCACTATTCCCAAAGCTACTGTGGAGGACCCACTAGAGTTTGTCTCAGTTCTAGTCACTAATAAACTCTTGCCCTGAGCTCACCAGCTTGTCTCAGAACAGTACTGTATGGAACAGTAATATCTGAGTTGCCATATTTAATGCATTAAAGGACAGGACGCCCAGGGAAATCTAAACTTCAGGAATGTGGGATGACTTTTTTGAGGCAGTGTTACCATTTCAGTAAGTTGAGGATTATTTATCAGTTTTACTATTCTAGAATTCATGATTTATCACAAAGTATGTTCAGACACTCTATTCTCCTTTACTGTAAACACCTGTGGATGGTTTTTGTGTCTGTTAATTCCATCTGGATTCTTACTCATTGGATAGCATCAAGTAATGTTTAGAGGAGCTCACTGTTTTCCAGAGGAGAAAAATACCATTAATTTTTTGCCACATTTTTAATGCTCCAAGGCAAACAGTGAATGTTATTAGTTATTATTCAAAACTCTTCTCCTGCTTGGAATCCAGAGGGTGGGGGGGATGTGAATATAGAAGTCAATCTATCAGTTATGAAAAAATTAACTGGTTATGGAATCAATGCTTTGGAAGTCTTTATTTCTAAGAGGATATGCTGCTTTTAAAAGATAATTATTCTAGTTTATCTAGTAGATAATGTTCTACTGGGCAACGGTAGGATATCATATATAACAACTCATGCTTCAAAATAACTGGAAGAGTATGAAACTTCCAAAACTATTGAAGTGATAATTATATAAGGAGATGAGTACCCTGATTGGCTCATTATGCATAGTATGTGCATATTAATTTACCTTATTGTACTCTACAAATATATACACATGCCAGTTGAAAAGATGCAATTTCCATAATTTTAAAACTGATGTCTTTCCTTTATTATATACATAATTTAAAATCAGTAAGTTCTTCTAAAGTTATCAGGAAAACAAATAAAAATGTCTGAAGTAGTAAAAGTGCAATGATTAATTTTGCTTGCTTCTAACCTAGGTAATCTCCACTCTGCCTCAATATTTCTATAAAGTATAAAGCCTAACCCCTGTAGAGCCCATGTTCAGAGACCATTTTCTCAATACCAGTTATCCAGTTGACTCCTAAAGGAAAGTATTATAAAATTTGTTGCTTGGGCCCCAGCATTGGGTTGCCTGATTTACTAAATCAAAGTATAGGATGTCTCATTAAATCTAACTTTTGGATAATAATAATAGTAATAGTTTAGTGTAAGTATGTTCAGACTATATGCTGTATTTATCTGATAACATTGTCCGTGGTCTATAACTTCTGATTTAATTGTTCTGGGGTTAGGTTTGTTGCCATAAGTTCCCCAGGTGAGTGAATTGTGCAGTGGAGGTGGGGACCACTGGTAGGTCCACAAGTGTTTTAAATTGTCCTTTGCACAGTCACCCACAGTGTCCACAGAAACGCAGCTTCAAAACCTCCTCCTGTGTAGTTCATTAGGGAAGAGCTGAAGAACTTTAACAAACATCCCAGTTAATTCTAGCTGCTAAAGATCTGAGGAACACACTTTGGCAAGCACTGCTTCAAGGCATATTAGCAAGTGCTGATGTTTGTCCCTCCCCCCTCTCTTCCTCTTCACTCACCTCCTCCTTGTCCTTTTTTTCTTGTCCCTCCTCTTCCTTCCTTCCTTCCTCCTCCTCCTTCTTCTCCTTCTTCTCTTCCTCCTCTACTCTTCTTTACCTCCTCCCCTTCTCTTCCTCTTCTGCCTTCTTGGGCTTTTCCTCCTTCTTCTAAATTAGCTTTGTGCTGCTTTTATGCCATTAAAAAAAAAAATCTCAGAATAAGAAAATCCCAGGGCACAATATAAGGCACCAGTTAAAAATGAACACCATGTATTTTTATATATTAGAGTACATAATATGGATTAGAAAGATGTTTTTCAGAAGGATATTAAAAATCAGTATGGCTTGTGTTCTTTTGTTTGCCACCATCTCTGCTGTGACATAAAATCCAGAGTCTCTCTGGAGTTAGACAATAGGGTCTTTGTGATGACACTATGTTAACTTTAAGGACTCCATTCTCCAAGGACTCTAATCTTCAGTAACTGGAGAAAGTGACCTTTGAAGACACTAACCCTGGGGAACTGACATAACGTGAGGTTGGTTGTAAACTCCTGCTGAGCAAAGTGTCTGTGAGAATGCACTTTACAAGGTTAATCGGCTGATTTTTAAGATTGGATACCAGGAGAAATAATGTAGATAATTAACACTGCTAGTGCCGAGGGCTGTTTTTCCATTTCTTATGTGATTTCAGTAATAAAGAGAGCAGCACCATTCTGTCTTAGTGTAGCCTCTTGGTTTTGGTGATTGCTGAGTACAGAATCAATATTTTTCCTAAGACTAGAAGAAAACACAAGGAAGTAAGCATTGTGCTTCATTTTCAAGGGTCATCAAAATTGATGGAAATCTATACAGCCATTAGTGATCCAGAGTGATCCCTCCTAGGTGTGACTATTTCCCATAACACACTGCAGCACTGTGCATCAGCCACCGAGCCTATTTTGTGTCAGTAATGATATCTGTACATGACCACTGACACCACGTTCCTTTATTTACCTGGTTCTTTTACCTTCTGTTGTCCTTGGCATATTTACTTTTTTTGTTCCAGTTCTTCCAATATGGAAATTATTTAGGTCATAACTCTAAGTGTCTTTGCTTTGAATTGGTTTTGTATAATAGAACAATTTCGGCTTGTTTCCTGTTGCTAATATTTATTAGTTAGTCAACTCGACCCAACTGCCTAGACGGTAGTTGTGATTGCACCGACCAAACGGCCGCTGTCACTTAGGAGACTTGTGCCTCCAAGTCCTTGCTGTACGTGCTTTGTGACTTTGATTCTAGTGGATTGTCTTGCAGACACTAGTAACTTGGGTTTTCACAGATCTTTACAGTGGTCACAGTGACCTCACATGCATTTGTAAGATTTGGTCTAATTAAGAGTGCCATAGGGTATTGAGAGCAGGGGGTGTTGTTAATCTCTTCCCAGAGGGAGAACTCCAGTTTAGAGTTCTAAGTGGCCTGTAGCGGTGCGCTTGAAATGCTTGATTTTTCTGTGAACTTGCACCTTCTGAGGCGCAATGCCTTTTCTACTCTGTCATAGCTGTCTCTTATTAGAACAGACAGATTCAAACAAAATAATATGAAAGTGCCGTGTGTGGGTAGCTGGTTTCCAGGCAAGCTCTCATTTTTTAAAAGTGTTGATCAGGAAAGAAGTAGAAAGAAAATAGCATTTTTTTTTTTTTCCTAATCACAAGTAGAAAATAAGACAAGTAAGTGAAAACTTGAAAGAAGCTGATAGGAAACTGTCAGGAGCAAACTTTGCACAGTGGCCCCAGGGCAGTAGATGTGCTCCAACAGCTTGTTTCTGTCTTGAGAGAGGGCAGTGGAGGGATTAGTGCAAGTCTGTGAGTGCTCCTATGTCGAAGTTGCGTTTTCAGGGATGAATGTGATGTATTTTCTTTAATGTGGGCTTCATTAAGGAAGAAGACTAGAAAAGATTTAGTAGGGTTACTGGCATCTTTTCTACCCGGGAGCAGGGCAGCAGGGCCTGGGCGGAAGTGGGGATGTACCGTGACCAGTCATCCGGTTGGAAAGCAGGAAGTGTTCAAAGATCGTAGGAAGCCTGGCTTAGTTTGCTCCCCATCATCGTGCGGCAGCTTAAAATGACTCTACTATACATGGCAGAGATGGGGGGAGGGGCTGCTAACCCTTGTAGAAGACCTTTGGTTTTCTAATTGCAAAGATAGGCTTATTTTCTAGAACTGCCCAGGGGCACAACTGATGCTACTTGAATGTTAGGGGCTGTTGTGGTAGAAAACTGAGAGACAACCAGGTTCAGATCTTTTATGATTAAAACCCAGAGTAATTTAGAGTAAGTGCACCTAATTGCTTGTCATTTCAGGCAGTGACCTGCAGATCTCAAGGCTCATCCCAATCAGTTGGTAAAAATCTACACTGTTGTGTCTCAGCCAAGAGTGCCCAACTCAGCAGGGCTGGGGTGAGACCTGAGAACTTATTTTTCAGTTCTCTATGAGGGCTGTTGTGCATTTGATGAAACAAGCATCACACCGTGGGTTAAATGCTGCTTTGATAACTGTGGGTTTCCAGCAGTGAACTTTGGTTTAAAGAGAACATAGCCATTCACTCTGAAGTTCTTTGAAATTCCCATAGAAAAACAGATATTGACCGGATGTGAAGAGGCCACCCTGCACTGGAACACGCACTGACCCTCCTGTGGCTTCCCTTACAGTCCACTCTTGAGAAGTGTCACTGGCCCTTGAACTTTCCCACTTCCCGGTACAGTCTGCCAGACACTGGAGTAAGAGCATTGTACATGTACCACGAGTCATTAAGTCACTCTTGGGGAAGATTTCACTTACAACCGTGAGTTTTTGTGGAAAGTATATTAACAGATACCAGACAGTCCAGATTTGTGAGGTGGACAGCTTCGGCCCACTCACACCCTCCCCGCAGAGATGTAGAGAATGCTCAGGTGGGCCTGTTCCACAGCTGTTTGCATCTCTGTGTCTTTCCAAAAAACCCATTTTCCTGCAATTATATGTTAGTTTCAGGATAGTAATTAATAGTCTGATTAAAATTGATGTGTATCTCCTTCAGGGTAGCATTTTATTTTTATAAAATTCACTTAACCTTCCTATGGCCCCTTCACCCACCAGCTGTGCCCAAGAGGCTAATTTTGACCTGATGGCAACAAATTTTTATGAACAAAATACCTGGATCCTTGGAGGCCTGTGCTTTTGAGCACGGCCATGGCTGTGTGCACCCTGGCACTGTGTATTACAAGTCAGTTTCTCCTTCACAGATTCTGAGCAAGGAGAAAAAAGAGTGCTTCTTCCTCCACCTTGCCTGGCTGTACTCAGAAGTCAACGTGTGAGTCACCACCTCAGCTTGGCAGCCTCCCCGCTATGGAGGATTCAGAAACAGTCTGGGAAAGTTGCCTTGTGAAACAATGCAGACAATGCTTTGCATTTAAACTTTGCATATTGTGCAGAAGGCGGAAAGATCATAATAGTAACTCTCAAAGAAGTTCTGTGTTGTGAATGCAAGGCAGAAAGTAAATTAGCTAAAGAAATGGGGTAGCAAGAAGACATTCAGTTACCTAAACGTGACACTTCAACCCAAATCTTCATTTTTACAGTAAGAAGGTAGGGATGTCATATTTTTAGGAAGTGTCTTAAGCAGTAGGTGTTGTGTCTGAATAGGTCTCCCCCTTCTCTCAACAACTGTGTATAAGAGATGTGCGAGTCATTATTCCACACGGGATGCGGTAACACTCTACATTAATAAGCAGAGCACTTGAGGATGAACGTTTATTCCGACAGATGCTTCGGTCCCATTTAGGACTCTGGCACTCTCATTCATCACACGACACCCAGCGGTCTCAGAGTCAGCGAGGATGTCATCCCCCCTCCCCGTACTCCCGACCAGAAAGGAATCTGACACATTTTGCAGTCTCACAAAGCAGCAGGCGTCTTGTGACATTCATGGCAAATTATTCTACTCTGAGCTCAGCTTCTCCCCTATGAGCCACTAGGCGTTTTTGCTTGCATCCTCGCTGCGGTTCTTTCTCACTCACCTTCACCTGTCTGGACTCTGGACCATGCTTTGCTCAATGCAGCCCACCCCCGGGGTGGCCTGGATACAGCAAACGCCTCTTTACCTTCTCTCTGCTTTGTCACAATCTTACAAAGGCAGCTGATTCACCTCTAGGACCTAATCCTTAAGGAAAACATATACTTTTAAATAAAATTCCAGTACAGTAGTTTGCTAAAACAATATGAATAAGTGTTAATGCACAATGAAATTTTCAACATTTCAGTCAAAATGGTGTGAATTGGTGTATCATCTGTTATATCTTCAGGAAGCTAAGTGAAGATAAATTTGTATCTACTTAGTGACAGGAAACTTTGATAAACACCTAGGCCTACTTACTATATTCTGCTTTGTTTTTTTAAAAAGTGGAGCGTCATTGCAATGCCTTTCAGCTACATTCTCACACAGACTTGTTTTGGGGATTAAAGAAGTGGTTGGATTCCATCTTGAGTGTGGCTGGCTTGGGAGTAGTTTAGTGATTCAACTCTGAAAGGAATTAAAAGGCATTTCACATTTTCCTCCTTTTACAGATATATTCATCTTGGAATCTACCTGACATAAGCTACCTAGCAAGATTCTTCTAGAAAGTCACTGCATAGAAAGAGTAAATGGTAGGAGTAGGAGAAGCGCCTTGTACTTTCCATTCCACTTGAATGACATGATTTTAACCAGTCATGATAGTGGATAATATCTATCTATTTTAAGGAGAGCATTTTTCCTATTTCTTCAGGCTTGTTATTTGTCACTGACAAACAAGAAGCTCCTCTCTCCTGATGCCAAGCCTTAGTTAATTATATTTTGAATCTGTGGTATTTGTCATGCTCTAAGGGGCTTTACCATGTTTAAAAAGAAAATGGCTCCATGGCATATTAACCTGTGCGCCTATATATTGGTTCTGAAGAAGGGGGAACTTCTGCCCAAGAACCACAGAGTCCCCAGCGCCTGTCAGGGTGCTGAAGACAAAGTACCCGAGGCTGCCATAAATGTATGGCACGGAGGCTGCCTAGGAGTTCCTTGCTGTTTCTTTATGTGTTGCCTTGTTTGCAGGGCCATAATTATGAACTGATTACAGCTAAAGAAAAGTCCCTTCACTGTGCTCCCTACTGAATAGTAATTACTCTGTTGTTGTGCTTCGTTGTGATGCTTTTGGTTAATCTTTTGAACATTATGAAGCTATCTTAGATTTTGGTGTGGCTTCTAGAAAATGCAAAGTAAGTGTAATGTAATATATATAAGATGTGCGTAGCAATTATATCACTGCATGCTATAAATCATACTGTGGACAAACTAAGTATGTACTAGAAACTAAATATCTTGTTTTACAGTCTGTAGTCATTTGTTATGTGTTTTCTCTTTGTTCTCTTTTCTCTTCCTTAATGATACTTAGGTAGTTTAGAAAAGACTGTTTCAGTTACAAGCCACAGTTTCAGATGTATTCTGGAAAATGGGAGAAGTCTATTTCTGTATGAAGAATAGTTTATCTTACACTACTGCTGCATTTACAACAGCAGGAGAGTAAAACGAGGGACAATTTCTGACATTTTGCATAGTTGTTTTGTTTGTTTATACATTGGCCTGACAAACCTGACTGCTACTTCATTGGTGTAGATTCCCAAGGACCAGCTCTAATTAGCCTAGTGGTTCTTTGGTTGGTGCTCCTAATGACGTGTTTCATCTCACTGATATGAGGAGGCTCTCGGCAGGGTGAATAGAATTCATTCTTCACGTCCTTTTATGTGAAGTATATTGTATTTTATCATTGCCATAGGTGGTAAAGGAAGAACAAAGTTTGCCCACATTGTAAGGCATGAGAGCTATTTGAGCATCACTACAATTAGGGAAACATCGAGGGGGTGTATACTGTAAGAGAAACGGGTTACATTAGAAAAGCACGTAGATGTTTGGGTGAGTAAGTAGTGACGTAAACGCAAAGAATATCCAAAAGGATTTTTCAGGTTTTAATGGACTAATTCTAGGCTTTTCAGGTAGCTTATTTTTTTTTATTTATTATTATTTTTTTTTTTTAGGTTTTTTGAGACAGGGTTTCACTTTGTGGTTCAGGCTGGCCCTGAGCTCAGCCTCAAACTCACATCATAGCAATCCTCCTGCCTCTGCCTCCCAAGTGCTGGGATTACAGGCGTGAGCCACCACGCCCGGCACTGTGGTATGTGGTACTGGTTGCTGCTGGGCATGAGTCTCCACACCCAGTATGGTATGTGGTTACCGGGGAATCGAACCCGGGCCCTTGCGCTTGCAAGACAGGCGCCGGAACCACTGAGCTAACTCCCCGGCCCCCAGGTAGCTTATTGTTTTGATTGGATTTGACCAGAGATTATCCTGAAGGTGGACTGGAGAATGTGAAGGGAAGAAGTGCGTTTTGTGAAGTGACACTTTGAAACAGAAATAGGTTGTGATAGTTCCCATCTCTTTAGATAGTTTTTATATATTTGAATTTCAGGTGATACTTTTTGCCTCAGAATGAAGCTGATTACAAATTGAAAGTTTTAGAAATTTCCCTGAATATTTGAGAAGCTAACTAAAACTTCAATTCCATAGAATTTTCTTGAGTTGAAGGAGTTGCATAGTCAGAGTATGAAGAATTGATTATATATGTAAGAAAATATCAACATCTAAAACTCAAAACAAAAGGTCTACACTAAATTATTGAAGACCACAAATAGATTCTACAGCAAGTCAAAGCAAGAAAGACTATGTCTAAGTTAAAAGGGAGCAATACTTTAGCAAATAAATAAAGAATTCAATTACAATAAATAAATAAATAAAATGAAATATCACTTCAAAAGTAACTCAAAGAAACTATTGTCTTGTAAATATAATACAAATAGAGCAACCTTGAAGGTCATTTTATTATATATTTTGAGAAGGAAAACAATTGAATAATATTCTACCTCGTACAGGTTTACTTGTGAAGAAGCTTTTCATTAGTACAGTAATTCATATTACTTCAAAGTTAGGTATGCTTATAAATTTACTTTAAAATGACTAATATGTAATTACAAAAGGAACACTGTGGGATTTTATTGGAGTTTTGATGACTTCTTCCCATTTTTTGGTTGTCTTCTGGAAATTTGAGAAGAGGATCATTTAGGGCTAGTTGAAATAAATTCCATTTTTCTTTGGTGATTCTTCTGTATGAATGTGCTATGTGTTGGTGACCCAGAGCCCAGAAATGGAAGGATATCAGTCAACCCAAGATCTGCTGCTTGGAAACACCTTGAGCAGCACACATTGCGTCACTACTGCCTGTGTCTTCGTGGGCTGTGATCTTCCTCACTGGCAGGACGGGACTGCTGAGCAGGGATAAGGAGAACAGTAGCTACTCAGAGGAGCAAATCTAGACACAGAAACAAGAGGCAACAGAGACTAACTTAGTTTCCATCACAGTTTGCTTATACATATGCTAAATGCAGGAGTAGAAAAGAGCCAGTGTTATGACCAAAAAATAGCACTTGCATAATAAAAAGGATACAACCAACCCCAAGAGTCTCTCCATCTGTGAAGTTGAGAAAAGAATGAATAATTGTCACACTCTCCAAAAACCCTTGTCAGCTCAATCAGATCATCTTTTATATTAGACCAATATTTCTAATTGATTGGAAGAGATTCCATACATCCAATTTAGAGAAATTTGGGTCTGTCTTTTTAATTATATTTATTATTAAACTGTAACAATATGGAGTAGAATAACTAGTTCTCAGCAAGGAACATAATTGGCTTTGTGATTGAACTCAGTAAAGGACAAGGTCTTGTCATGAAGTGGCTGGTAAAGATAAGAGACAAACCCATCTATAATGTTTTACTCAGTGGCCGTGGAAAGGACTCTTTGTAACACCAGTACTCTCTTAAGAAAGATAGGATGAGATGCTGTTTATTGAGATGTTACTAGATGTGCTTGAAGTAAAATGATCAATAAAATGAAACATGTATCCAACCCATTGCCTTAAAATTGGATAGGAGTCAAAGACGAATTTAACAAGAAACAGCAAAATACATTTAAACCATTTTTATTCTTTGCTTAAATTTATTCTTTATGTACATATTAACTTATACATAAAATATAGATATCATACATTGTTATGGGAATTACTACGTTATGTTTTAATGCATGCATCAATTGTGTAATGACTGGATCTCAATAATCGTTCATATTCTTCTGATATTTCTCACTTAGTTTTTGGTGACAGTGTTTACAATTCTTTCTTTGCCTGATCCTTGAAATGTGTGGTGCATTGTTGTTTCCTACAGTCACCTGACCATGCACTGTCACCTCAAAGATACTCATTCACCTGTCACAGTAACTCGCCACTCACAGATCCACCTCTATCTGCCACCCCACCCCTTCCCTTTGGTAACTCCTGGTGTACGAGGTCAACATAAGTAAATGAGATCGTACTTGTCTTTTTGTATTTGGCTTGTTTCGCTTTACACAATCTTCACATCTGTCACACTGTTGCAAAGGATAGATTTCATTCTTATGACATCCGGACAGTATTCCTTCCTTTGTACAGAAGATGAGCCACATGTTTTAACTTTTCATCAGTTGAACAAATAACTGGACTTCAAGGCAGCTAAAATGTTCATTAATTCAATGAGTAGGTGAAACTAAGAGAGATACTCTTGTATAAGTCATTTTAAAGTTCTTTTTTTCCTTTATTGAGTTTATCGGTATATTTGAGGTATACATTATGATCACATTCCTCATTGAGGACTTCTACCAGTAGGTGATCTATCTTGATTCTCATCTTTCCCCATTCTCCCGCCCTCCCTACAATTCCCACCTCCTATCTATAAGCTTTGTTTCCATTTTTTGTTTCTCTTCTTTGTTTTTTCCTGTCCTCCCTCAAGTTCCCCTTTCCCTTTAAACATTTTCTGTTTCACAATAGCTATCATACATTTTGGTAAGTGATTTTAGTGTTAAAGGTGTAAAAGTCTCTAACCCTATGCAACTTATATATTGTGAAAATAGGCATGAGAATATTATAGAAACAACAGGTTTTATTTGGGTGGTTACTTACAACATTTTGAAGGAGGAAATTATTATCACCTTATTCATAGGTAGCACTGAAACTAAGAGACATGACATTACTTTCCAGACATAATAATAGAGGTATATGAATCTCAATGATAAATTTTATGTTTTTCCTTCTATTCCTACAATCAAGCACAAAGGCTAGTATAATGGAAAATCAAAATGCGGAAAAGAGTGTGTTACTGCCTTTGGACTTGGAGGAAAAGATCATAGTGGTGTAGCATTTTGAATTATGCCTCGCTATGCATAACAGAGAGTGAAAGCACCTGTTTAAGTGACATCCCGTAGAACTTTATTTTTCTGCCTGGTAGAATCCAGAGAAAGCAGTCCAGTAATGGCACAGAGGGTATGCCTAACTCAGGAAAAATTATTCCTTCTAGTTTATCACTCTGTTGTTTTTCCTGTGTGGCTCCTAATTCCTCCTAGTTTCAGATGACAGGATGTCTCTAGTGATTACATCTGCATTTTAGGGGCAGGATGGAGAAAAGAATGAAAAAATGATAAAAAGGCAAAAGGCTGATGCCTGGGTCTTCTAAGATTGTTTTCTAAAAGTTACCATATTATGCATGTACCTGCATCCTACTGGCTACTCAATTTAGCCACAAAATATTTTTAAAATGAAGTCTTTATTCTTATTTGCCATGTACCTGCTAAAAAACATGAATTCTCATGCCACATAAGAAGTGGTGATTGGTACTGATGCACAATTAATCACCTCTGCCAAGATAGCTTTGAGGTAGAGTTGGGCTAGAAGTCAGGAGTAGGTGTCAAGATGGGCATTGCAGCAGGGAGACAGAAGCACAGATGCCCTTCCAGGAAGCCTGGCTTGGAAATCAAGGATGGTTCTCAACCTAGAATGAGTTTGATTGAAAGACCAGTAGAAAATTCAGAAAAATACTACTTTACACAGAAGTTGAACATGCAATACTATGATGAACCTCAAAGGCCAAATGTTTACCAGGTACTTACTGGTGTTAAAACCTGTCTCAACTGGTCTATCTGAAGACCTGGTGACACATTATGTCTTCATCTAAGTTCATGAAGTTATTTATTATCTTATTGTTATTTAGACTTGACTTATTATTTAAAAAGCCATAATGATTTAAGTAGATGGGTAGAGTGTGGAATCTGAGCTGTCTGTATTCTAAGTCTACGACAATAGGCACATCATTAACCTGTCTATGACCAGCTCTTTTAGCTGGAATGATACAGCTTGCCTCTCAGAATTTCTGCAAGTTATAAAAGAACATTTTCAACTTTTCCAACATGGAGTTGGCTCAGGCTACAAAAATTGTTCTCCTTTTTAGTGTTTAAGACAAAGGCTATTTATGAACATTTGTACACTAGGGCCATTATGTTGCAATATTTCTTTGTCATATCCCCTCTATTTGCTGTCCTATCCTTGGTGCCAGTAACATAATTTTGGTTGCAGAAATAAATCACTTGAAAAATAGATTTGTTAAAAGTATATTTAAAGTGCATCTTGGGCTATGATTTTCACATTAGCTCTAAATTTATCAAATTTCTATTTTTAATTTTGCTCATAAAATGTATTTTGATATTCAGAGCATATAAGGAAAGTTAAAAATGAAAATATTTTCAGTTCTTCTTTTGCATTTTCATGCATTGAAAATTTAAAGATGCAAATTTTTAATTTTTTTCTTTGCATTTGTGCACAAGAGTAATAATGAGAGTCTCGTGGGTCTTGCTCCATTTCCCTTGGTAAAATGAATTTGTTGTCAGAACAGATTTTGGTGGTTAATTGAGTCCTTTTGGGGCCATATTTCCGCATTTGTTTTGGAATTTTTTCTAGATCCTAATGCAACCTACATAAAGTATAAGCTGTAATTTAGGTTGTATGCATTGTGGAAGAACCCTACATTTTATATTAATTAGATTTTCTTTTAGGAAAAGACTTGTCACACTAACTCACACCTTTCTCATTGCAAGTTAAATTCTTAGTCAAAAGCCATGATTTTTGATCTTAGGCAATGCTCTGTATGACTCCTGCCTAATGAGTACTGATGTTTTGTTGATTGTTTAGGAAGTGTTGAAATACAACCAGAGGTTCCTGATTTATGAGAGCTTTGAAGTGAGCTGTCATGTGAGCACTCACCTCATCTTGGATCTGTTGTTGCAATACTGTCTAATGCTGTTAGCCTCAGATGATATATTTCTTTTATTATGGAAATTATCCTGCTAGCCCTTTTGGAAAGAAGCAAAAAGCAAACACTTCTCCTAACTGTACTTTTTATGTGTATTTATTTGAACATAAAATCAGAAGGCATAGATTTAGTTATTTGATTAGAGTTTTCTCCAAAGTAATTTAATATATCTTATCATAGGTTCGTAGAATGACAGTCTATAGAATATTAAAATGAAAAAGATGGGGTCTTAGGAACAGTTGATGGAGACTGTAATATATATATATATAATATATATATAATATATATATATTATATATATATATCCTTCAGCAAGAAACTCAGTCCCTATTGGTTTACAAGTGTGGATGTTTTAGGCAATATGCTAGGCTCAGGAAGAACTCAGTGTCTTTATTGATCCAGCACCTACTTCCCACGGGGTTTTAGGTTATTGAAGGAGAAAATTCTATGTAGAAAGAAGCTGTAAATGATGAATGAAAGATGGATCCTGCTTATGCGTTAAATGCTGTCTGCAGCCTTTGTGTTTGCTGATTCCTGTTGAGGACTTGGAGTGAGTGTACAGTTTGCATCCCTGAAGACGTCTGATAGAAGCAGAAGCTGATTGAATTAATTGGAAGGCAACAGGAGAGGTCATCCTGTCTAGTCCCTGTCCCTATGAAGGATGGCACTGAAACTCTCCCAGACAGATTGCGACCTGCTTTAATCAGCCACTGGCATTATACCTACACCTGTGCTGTGACCCCTAAAATTGAGAAGAAAAGTGAAAGACCTAGTCAGTCATCCAGAGGATTGACCGTGTTGTTGAGTCAACAACTGTGTTCGATTTTCTTCTGGGTGTTCTAGTGCTGCAGATTGTAAAGTTTTCACTTAAACTATTTGCATCTTCTGTATTAAGATACATTTAACCTGTGTTTAAATTTAAGTTTATGTTACAAAATGCTCTGCTTGATACTAGATTGAGACAATCGTCCCAGAAGTCATACCTTCCAGTTAGTCAATTTTTCCATGATTCTTTGTTCCTTCAGTGGTTTAATTCCCATGGGCAGACTTATTTAGAGATTCCCTTTAGCTCTACTTATCCTTCATGAAACATCTTACAACAGGAAAGAAAACACAGCTGAACAGAGGCAGCATGTTACAAAGGGACAGTCAGGAATTAGGTGGCTTAGGCTCCCTTTCCCAGGTTGGCATCTTCATAGCCATTAATCTAGAAAAAAATTCAGTGCAGTTTTGGCATATGTAAAATAAGAGAATTTAAATAGGTTACTGTCAAATTTCTTTGTTCATTTTACTACAGATGAACAATTTCTAGTATGTGGTAACAGTATGTATACCTTATAGTAGAATTAAAAGTTCAAAGAAAAAAAGCTGTTATTATTTGTGTTGTGCTTTATTTTTGTTTTATTTTGAAAATATGCTGTTTGTGACACACTAATAGATTTCAAGAACCATTCATAGTCCTTGAAATAAAATTTTGAATATAAGGTAGAATGATCTGTAAGGTAAATAGGAAGAACATTCTTATTTGACAGATCATAGATTTTAGAGGCCCATGACAAATAATATTTCTTTGTTTTTTTTAGACAGGGTTTCACTTTTGTAGTTCAGGCTGGCCCTGAGCTCAGGCTTGAACTCACAGCAATCCTCCTGCCTCAGCCTCCCAAGTTCTGGGATTACAGGTGTGAGCCACCATGCTCAGCACTGTGGTATGTGGTTCTGACTGCTGGTGGGCGTGAGTCTCCACTCCTGGCATTGTTGTATGTGGTTACTGGGGATTAAACCCAGGCCCTTGCACTTGCAAGGCAGGTGCTGGAACCACTGAGCTAAATCCCTGGGCTTATTTATTTCTGACAAAATTTTAAGAAGATCCAGAGCATAAAGAAGTAGGAAGGTGGAACTAGAAAGAGTGGGGAGGAGAAAAGTTTTCCTTTTATGGATTTTTTTTTTTTTTTTTTTTTTTTAGGTTTTTTGAGACAGGGTCTCACTGGTTCAGGCTGGCCCTGAGCTCAGCCTCCAACTCACATCACAGCAATCCTCCTGCCTCTGCCTCCCAAGTGCTGGGATTACAGGCGTGAGCCACCACACCCGGCACTGTGGTATGTGGTACTGGTTGCTGCTGGGCGTGAGTCTCCACGCCCAGTGTGGTATGTGGTTACTGGGGAATCGAACCCAGGCCCTTGCGCTTGCCAGACAGGCGCCAGAACCACTGAGCTAACTCCCCGGCCCTCCTTTTATGCTTTTATGAAAGACAGACCATCATATTTCCTGAGAGAATGCTGTTAATAAATGTAAGTAGACTGAAGTCAGTTGTTGCGTGATGACAGTCCTGGAACAATCTCTTATGCAGGATCATTTGCTAATTTCTGGGTTGTGTACACTTGGATAAGTTTTAAAATAATAATAAAAATGAGTTCAGTGTTTGAACCTTGAATCTGCGCTTACAAATGTTACAAATCAGCAAGGCCTAGTCCAATAGTGGCAAGTGAACCGATACAATTTTAGCGGGTAAAAGCTAGTAGAATTCTATGCTCTTCATAGGAACACACACACACACACACACACACACACACACACACACACCCCGTGTTCTTTCTGGACACAGGGACAAAATTCCTTACACCTGTAATCTGAAGGAAAAAAGGTTATATTAGTTCATAATTTCTGTGGTTTTATTCTACAGTTAGCTGGCTCCACAGCAGAAACAGGATGGTGGAAAGCTGTGGCAGAGAAAATTGCTCAATTCATGAAAATGAGGAAGTAAAAAAGAGTAGAAGGGTTGGAGGCTCGACACACCCTTCCAGATCATGTTTCCAGTAACTCACTTCTAATCAGGTCCAATTTCCTAAAATTGAAGTTAACTCTGAACTTATCAGTAGATTCATCTATTGATGCGTATGATATCACTGTGGCTCTAATGACCTTCCAAAAGCCCTACCTCTGACACATGCAACTTTTGGAGACACTTTTGAGCTAAACTATAAATTTCATACATGACTCATATGTCTATCTTGTTATGCAAAATGCATATAGTCTCTCCTCTCTCTCAGAATCACCAAAATCTTAAGTCCAAAGTTCAAGTACTCATGAAAAACTTAAGTCCAAAGTCTCCTCTGAGACTCAAAGCAAACTCTTAGAAGCGAGCCCCTACAAAAATCAAAACAAAATTACTTCCAACGTACAATGACGCAGAATAAACATCTCCATTCCAAATGGAAGGATAAGAATCAGACCAAAGCAACACCTAAAACCAGCAAGGCAAACCTGGTTCTTAGATAGGAATGCCACAAGTTTGGGCAGCCCCACCTCTCTGGCCTGGCTGGTTGCAGCCAACATGACCTCTCTTAGAGGGCTCGGCTCACTACCTATTGATATTCTAACTTCTTGCAGTCTCTGTTGCACCTTTGATTTTACTCTTTTACCTTCTCTGGGGTATGTTATCTGTTCTCCCAGGAAGTCCTCTGAAATCTGAGTGGAAGCCTCCATGACCCACAGCTCTTGCATTCTACACGTTTGCACAAACAGCACGATTCGAGAAATGCCAAGATCTGCTCCCTGTTTGAGCAGCAATTTGGCTGTTTTGAAAATGGCTTCAGGGTTCCTTTAGTGCCTAGAAGGATACTGATCTCATGATTCCAATCTCTTTCTATAAGCTCCACCTCTGAATAGATGAGACTTTTGGAAGATACTTAAAATCTAAACCTTAACAGTTCATTTGGAAAATATGTATTTACCTAGTGAGACATCTAGTTTTTGACCAAAATAGTACTGTGCATCACATCAAACACCGTTAGGATCTCTTCAGATACACATGCCAGGTACCTATGTAGATACATAAATTAGGGACCTAGATGACACAATACGACACTTTGCACTCATATTTCTCCATCTTCATTACCACCTGATCCTACACTACTGTTTGCTCCTGTCCGACTCATAATAAACATTCCAACTGGCCTACCCAATTCACACCTCTCTCGTTCCCTCCCTCTTCCCACTACTTTATCTGAACTAGAAGCCTAGTTATCTCACATTTCCATGGTTTCCTCCTCCTCTTGGGACAAGGGAGAGTGACTCCAAGGAGGCTGCAGGGCTTTCTGAGTCACCTCAGGCTCTTCCAGGCCTCATCTGTGCCTCTCATCTGCTTCCTATAGACCAGCCTCGCTGGCCTTCCTTTAATCCTTGTACTTTCTTTTTTTGAAAGTACTTTGCATTTTCAAAACAGGCACCGGAATCACTGAGCTTCACCCCTGTTCACTAGATCTTAGCTTGGGCATCACTCTGTGCCATTGGGAACTAGGCCATTTTTTGTTTCTTATTGTATCCCATTCAGTGCTTAATAATCACAAAGCTTAATGAATGAGGGTAATAAAGATTGCAGTAGAAATAATAACATGACTTATGTGGTGCTCGCCATTTTCAGTATACTCTGTGGCTGCTTTATGTATGTTACATGATTTAATTGTGACAGCAACTCTGGGGGGGATACTATTGTCTGTCATACCCTTTTACAGATGAGAAAACTAAAGCAGCAGGTTAAGGGACTTTCTTAAATCTCTGTAACCAGTAAGTAGTGATCCTAAGATTTGAATACAGGCAAATGGGATGTAGGATGCATCTATTTATCACTAAGCTGAATTTGTCTTTCTCATGTTAATTGAATGAATATAGAAATCTGTGCAGTGGGTTCCATATTGTATTGTGATTTCTTTCATTTGTGTGATTGGGAGAGTTAAATATTATAGAAGTTTAGGTATTTTATAGTTCTGTATTGCAAATAATGATGGTCATTCTTTCACTATATAATATACAAGATGTCCTATTTTTCTCATGGCAGCCATCATGAAATTAATGTATGCAGTAAATTTCTACTTATCAGGGAAGGATATGACACTCTAATGGAAGGTATAAAATCTTGATCTAATCCCAGAGCCTTTGTTTTTTTATATTTTTATTTATATGTATAAAAATAGGATTTGATCTGGGCCTTCTGGCATGCATAGAATATAAATAATAGGTGAATAAAATGTTGAACATTAAAAATATGCAAAAATAACAATTTATGAATTATGCCAAGAATACCCAATTAGAATTCAGATGGAAAATTCTTATTTAATAAAGCTACAACAAATGAAATACCAAATTTACTTCTAAAGAAACATATGAGTGACACATAACGACTGAAGATTCTACTAGATTTGCATAAATAGAGAGTCCATATCCTTAACTGGGAACTTAATGCTACAACAATGAGGAGGCAGGAGAAAGCAAAGAAAGGAAAGAAAAAAATTCATAGTAAAAAGGAAAAAATGGAAACAAAGCTTATGTATGTCGGGGGTGGAATATTGAAGGGAGTGCAGGGGGATGGGAAAAAAAGGGAATCAAGATGTATCACATACAGGTACAAATTCCCAATGATAAAGGTGATCAAAATATATACCTAAAATGTACTAATAAGTTAAATAGAGGAAAAATAAAAGAAAAAAAGAAATAAAAGAAAAAATAAAAATAAGAATATTATAGAAATAATGAATAAATGATCTAAAATTATAAATCACATTAATTCTAAAAATATTAGAGTATATCCAGAAACAAATGGCTTAGATTAGAATCTCCAGATAAATACCTAACATTGTATAAGAAGTTGACATATATTAAAAGTGAATTTTATAAATTAGTGGGGAAAAGAATATCTATTTAGAAAACAGCAGTGGATAAACTTATTCACTATTTGGAAAACATAATGTTAAGATTCCTACCTTGCTCCAAATATCACATTGAAAGTCAAGAAACAATTACATGCAGAAACTTGAACCCATTTAAATGATTAATGATTACACAATAATCGTAAGGAAACATTCACAATAAACCCTCAATGTTGAATGTGATCATGATGTATATATAAATATATCAATAAAATCAATTAAAATAAATAAAATTTACCTTTCTAAAATACAAGACAATGTTTGTAACACATTTTCTTACAACATAGAGCAGTTTTCACTGTAGGTGAATCATATGCAACATATTAAAAAGTAACACATGTTAAAAAGAGCATATCATAGTGTTTGATAATAAAGAGGAAAGGCTGGGCACAGTGACAGGCCTGTCATCCCAGCATTCTCAGAAATTGAGGTGGTAAGACTGCAAGTTCAAGTCCAAGGTGAACAACCTAGTGACTTAGTTTCTTTCTTAAACCAGACCTAACCCAACCCAACCCCCAGTGATGTACCTCAGTACCTCAGTGGAGGAGCCTTGTGTTCAGTCTCTAGGAGTACCTCAGAAAAAGGACAAAGAGAAATACTGTAAGAGATTAGATCAGTATGCAGATAGTGGCCCAGGGGGCAGACTAACAGACATCCTGTAATTTCTTACTTACACATGTTTGCATTCCACATTTATACTGAGACTGTGTATTACCTTTGTAATTAGCAAAAAGTGAAGTATATTTTTCAAAAGCAAATCTTGAGCTAAATCATAGGGTATTGAATAACCATAACATATGGAAAGGGAGAAATACTAGAAATCCTATCTGCCAAAGTAATTATAATGGGAAAATATAAATTTATGTATAGTGGGAAATGTCTTCAATGTACTTTAAAGAGAGACACTTGAGTATGCCTCAACAACTTCAGACATTATTTCAAATCAAAATTTGTCTCTTCTGTTCGTGATCCAAGATAATTAAGTAGAAAAAATGCAAATGACTGGATTTAATCAAACAGCCTTTTCTTTGTTTAGGGACTTCAGGATCTATCTATGAAATAGCTTACTCTTTAAAATGTCTTTCTTTTAAACTGCTTGTTTTATCTGAAGATATTTCTTAATCTTCTTTGCCAATTATCTTAGGTTTTTCAGTGTTTTGAAAACCCAAGGGCATTTCATGAGACTTTTAATACTAGAGGGGACACCTGGCACCTGCCTGAAGCACTTTCCATTTCCTGCCAGGGACAGAGGTGAGGAGTTACTGTGGGCTGGTCTAGAGCTCTTCAGGGGCTGATTTAGGAGTGCTTCCTGATGTGGCCCCAGGCAGCCGGCCTTCAGTTCTCGCTACTACATTTAAATTATAGAAGAAGAGAGAGAGCAGGTGATTTTCAGCAAAGGACCCTTATCTTCTAATTTCTTCTGCCCTTTGTGAGATAAAGCAGAGGCTCAAATTAGCTCATTAGTCTAATACGTCTGTCTTTATAGATCTTTGACAGAGCCTTCTATGGAAACCACCAAGCTGAAACTTAAATGTAGCGATCTGTTTTGAACTTGATGTTGTTTTTCTAGAAATTTAGGCAGCAGTGTGTACACACAGACGTGCATACAGACAGGCAAGTGCACATGAATGACTGAACTGCTCAATTTTGTTAGCATTAATTTATTAAACTTTATTATGCTGGCCTTCCCCAAAATATCTAATCATCTTGGTTGTGAATTTCAGCTACTTTTTTCCAGTTTCATTCCAAGTGCATTGATGAAGTTCACAATTTTGTATAATTTGGAAAAATGTTTAAAATCTTATGGACACATATTTCTGCTGTTTCATATGTTTTAGTAGAAGGCTTCCCATTTATTTAATATTTATTGATATTTATGTAAAAGTTTTATTACTTTTATAACAGACATCAACTCTTTACTTACTGTAATACTCTACTAGAGAACTAGTGAACTCTACCCCTGCCCTGAGTGTCTGTCTACAACCAAACTAACCTATCATGTATCTAGTGGCAGCGAGTTAAATAGCAGTTTAGAGAGAAAAGATCAACCTGAGCTGAATGAATCAAAGAAAATTTTACAGAAATAGAATATTTTGAGTCAGACAAACCTGACTTTAAATTACCATTTATCGCCATAACTTTTTGATCTTGAGTAAATTACTGTATTCAACTTTTAGAATCTTAATTTCTTTCTTTGTATAAGAATAACAATAATTTAATATTAAAGGGAATCTAGTTGTGAAGTGTCTCATCCATTTTAATTATGTGCCTTTTCTCTTCCCTTTCACTTCTCTGACCTTATTTTCCATAATTCATTCCTTGAACCGTTGTATCAAAATAATAGAACTGAAAATTATTCTCTTTAGGAAGGAATAAGATTTGATTTATGGCTCTATTAAGAATCAGGGAAAGATGATGACAAAATTAACCAAGATTTGACAACATGGGAACTAAAATCCAGGCTGATGCTTGATATTTTCATTAGTCTAAGATTCCGGGTCTCACTAGTATCACGAGTGCAGAATATTTAGTACTATTTGAAGAAATGAATTCAATAGCATTTGTTTGGTAACATTTATGCAATCTTTAAGTGATCTTACAATGTGAATCGAGGAAGTATTTACAAATAAGACAGCATGCTCTGGAATTCTGTTTTATAGAGTTGAAGGGCTCCTATCAGATCATCTTATCGATACCCAAATAGTAAATGTTTGGGAAGAGAAGAGTCTACAGTACAGACTCTGATGTTTGCTTTGTTGACTGTAGAACACAACTCTGATGTCTTAGGCCATTGGTTTTATCCTACATAGTACAGCATTGTGGCCTTTACTCCAAAAGGGCTTAGATTGTTAGAGTCTAACAAATAAATGATCAACCACTTTACTATTATATGGTCACTCTAAACATTTGGACCTTTTATTATTGAAATAAATATATAAAGTCTATACTATGTTAAAGGATGCAATAGTTACTGTATAATATGAAAAAAACCCCAAAACAACAACAAAAAGCCCCAGTTCTTTCCAACTAGGTCCTGATGCAGCTGGGAGGCTGACATAAATGGAGCCATCTCATTCACTTGAATTTCCAGATTCTGTTCATGATATCCGTGCTCTTCTACTAGCTTCAAAATCCTCCGCTGTTTATATCCGCCGACCCTGACTACCATGCTTCATGAGGTGGCTTTTTGTGTCAATTTTTTGCTCTAACTATTTTCCTTCCTTCCTTCACTTAATTTCCATTGTCTCAACTTGTTTTCAATTTCTGCTATGCCTGTCTCCCAACTTCCATCTCTACCTCCAACCTGTGCTTGCTCCAATCCCCTACCCCAATTTAAATATTCATCATGGCTCTCAGTTTCAAGTGAAAAATATTCAGCATTTAGGTCTCACATTTAAGTTGCTCCATGATCTAATCTAAGTTGTTAAATTGAGGGGAAATATATCATTAAATATTAATTGGTTTGAGGTGATATGAGATAAGGAAACAGAAAGACATATCTGGGCCTGAAAGTGGAAGTTACAACCTGAACGGCTGAGTGAGGGCCTGAGGTTTGGAGATCTCAGGTCATATTGAATAATTTAAAAGTGGAGCAGAGACAATTGATGGTACCACAGACATGTCTGAGAGGTCTAGAATCTCATCTCAGAAGTCTCAGTGGGTAACTTCCCCAGCTGAAGCCCCAGGCCTAGTATTGGTCACTCATGTGTCCAAGGCTACATGCCTTCCGGCTGGGACCCACATTGAGCTCTACTGAATCTTAACTCCTCATAGTAGTCAACGGCTTCCTTCTATCATTTTGTCTGTCTGTCTCATTTAAGGGCCCACATTTCATTCTTTTGTGACATGAGGGATATGTAATTCTCACGTACATTTCTTTTTTTTTTTAATCTTTATTGGTACATTAAATATACACATCATGATTGCACTCCATAATGGGGATTTGTACCAGTATAAGACACAACTTAATTCTCATTTTTTCCCATAGCCCCACCCACCCTACCACCCCCCCCATATACATAAAATTTGTTTCCTTACTTTTTTGTTACAATCTCCACATTGTCCCCTTCTCACGTACATTTCTACATTACGGAATGTGCTCGTTTCTTCCCTATGCTTCCTTTAGTGTATCATTGTACTCAAAACAGTGTACATGTAGCAAAAGAAGATCTACCCTGGCCAGCTTGGTAGTAGTTACTGTTTAGTGCACAGTGCTGTCCTGACACATTCGCCGATTTAAAAGTCACTGGGCATACAAAATTTAGGTGCAGTAAGGAAAACATGCTTACAACTTCCTCTGGTTATCACTATCAAGAAATACGGAACTGCTGTGAAATTTAGAATGACTTTTATATTTTGTCCGATATGCATTAACATATAGTTATGGACTCTCAAATTATGACCAGGCTGACATATGAGCAACTTGGGTTAATTAGCTTAATGGAAGATTCATCCAACTCAAGGAAAATGATTTAATTATTTACAAAAGTTGCTCTTTGTTTAAGAGAAAGTCAGTGTGACACTGGTAAAAAGATAACTTTTAATCCACAAATCTGGGGTATAAGATTATTTCCATCACAAAGGGAGAAATTGAGAAAAAAAGAATCAACTGGATATTTGATTTCCTATGAATAAAATAACTGACAGAACTTCATTTTTTCCTTGAGTCAACTTCTGTTTATTGGGTCATCACTACATTAATATTGGAAGCTTTGAATGACTATAGCAAAATGAAGAGAGTTCTCTTAGATTTCCATTTAGAAAACAAAACTCTATCCCTAGAAATGTGAAATTCTCAGACACCAAAGCTCTGTGACAAGACTGTGTCTATCATTGGATTTAAATTCCCGTTGAGTTTCCCCTTAGAGACACACACTGTAATATACAGAACAATTTGTAAATTTGAGCTGATTCACATTTTTACTAAGAGGGAGCAAAACTCAACAAAATATACTACAGAGTGTGAAAGATCTCAAGTAAAGTTAAAGCACATGAAGTATTTCTTGGGGCAATAAGAATGTAGTATATTTTCTAGAAATGTGATATAAAGTCAGAAGTTTGAGATTTCATTAATGAAAACTCAGTTCATCTTACCATAAAATTTATGAGGCTGACTTCATCTCCCACCATGCAAACACTTGCTACATGTTGTTAATGTTAAGTTAAACACTAAAACAAATCCCAATTTTACAATCACTGATGCTTTAAATGAACGGCTGACATGCAGTCTTTGACAATATTTAGCACTTTATAGGAATATATTAGTGTTAACTTTAGAAACTATAGCATAATGAAATTTTACAGTCAATTAAGTTGATGAGTCACTGTCAGCCTCCTAAGCTCCACTTTTAGATTAAAGAAGGAAACAGATTTAGGGAGTAAAGAGCCAAGTTTAGCTGCTATAAAATTTTAAGTGTCCTGATGAGGTTCACATGTTAGTGAACTAAACTATACATCATCTAAACACCTTGAAAATAGGCTGTTTCTTTTTCACTTTGGACGCGTTTTCTAGTTTTTAATTTATGACCAGGGCTTAGACTGTCAACTGATTCACTGTGACCCTAGGCAGTCTTATGAATTTTTATTTAAATATTGTATATAGTTTATCTTCACTCATATTAACTAGATTTTATATCAAGCCAATGAAATAAATAATTTGAAGACTGAAAATTTAAATATGCCTTGAATAATACAGTGTGGTAATTAAGCGTATATGAGTCTATTATATATGAAGCTAAACCTTTTCTTTTTAAAGATAAATTAAAGAAGAATATGTGTATTATATTGGGGCTGTATTACAAGTTATCAGAAAAGTATAAATCTCTTCCAATATTTACATATTTTCCATAATTTCTTCCAATTATTACATGCTGAGAAGTATATTTGTAGGAGAATTCAGAAGCAATACATGGTATTAAATTCAGAATATTTTGGTGACAGAAGATTTTACAATATAAAATACTGGAAAATATCTAATTCTTCCATATATTTCCTGGATGGTAGGAAAGTTCCAAATTTCTTGGTGGTCTTATGGTCATCACTTTGGAACAGTCTGGCTTCAGCATTTTCTGCAATTCTATGCTTGCTGTCGATCTCTTACATCGTGGTACTGGGAGTAACCTCCCTTTTCTTTAAAGTACACACACGCAAAGGAAGACCACACAACACAAAGTCAGACAAATAAGCAGTAATATTCATTTAAGAAGTATGTGCCTGTGTGCGTGTGTGCATGCGTGCGCATACGTGTGTGCATGTGCCTATGTGTGTGTGCATGTGTGTGTATGCACATGTGTGTACATGAGTGGACGTGTGTCTGTGTCTGCAACAGGCAGACTAAAGGGACAGCAGTTCAGTTTAAGCTGGAAGGTGAGACATCTCTGTTTTAAACTAGCCTCTGTCATCTTTCGTACCTTGACCCTGTCTTTCCCTGTATTATTCTTTCTCTGTTTGTTTCCTTTTTCTTCTTCTTTCCCACCTCCAGCTGCTAACATTTCAAGAGGAAATCATGTACTTACACTTTTCAAATTTCAGATCATTTATATCTTTGGTCAAAATCAATTCCAGTTGTGTCTGTGTGTCTAAAGATAGGATTAAAGTTTGAGATTTTTATGCCCTGGGAATTTTACAGCTTCCCTGTCTTTTCCAGAGTTTGTATCTGAATATTGAACTGACTGTAGATCAAAAATATTATTTAAATTATAAACCATGTACAGCCCTTTTCTTCTTGTCTCTGTTCTCTAAACACCGCAGTATAACAATTCTTCATAGAGCACTTTCATTGTATCAGGTAATACAGAAATGTAGAGTTGATTTAAGGGATATGTACAGGTTATATACAAATACTACACCAAATACTAACACCATGTTATGTACAAGATTTGAGCATCTGTGAATAGTGGTGTCTACTGATGTCCTGGAGCATGTCCATCACAGATTTTGAGAAAGGGCTGTGTGCCCTTCAGATCATCTGTCGGGAAAAGGAAGATGAGTTGATTGGGTTGTTTTCTCTTTGCAGATACCATGAAAGGGTTATTTTATTTTAATACGTCCATGCCATACAGTTCTCTAAAAAACAGACATGTATTGATTTTGGGGGATAGAAATATTGGAAAGGAGGACAATAGATCAAGGTAGTTGTATCCCAACCAATGGGGAAGTTTTTGAAATGACATTCTTTGTGTCCCTAACATGGGGAGTTCTGAGGTAGCACCGAGGACTCAGTACTTAAGATGCTGAGTGATCCTGGCAACAGCTACTCTGGCTCATCATCTCCTTTAAGCCACTGAGCTGAGAGTGAAGTCAGTGAGACACAGGCGTGGCCATCCAGACTCAGGGGCTAGTCCTAAGTGTGGTCCTTTGTCTTGACCACCACATTTCCCCATCCCTTGCCTCTTTTCTTCTAAACAATCATCATAGCTTCTCCAGACTTTGCTCTCATGTTCTGGAAACCCCTCCATCCTGAAGGTGATGATCAGATAAGTGTGGATGAGGAAATAGTTACATCCTCTTAGTAGCTGCAACCATGTTTCAGCATTTATTTATGAATTGTTTCCTTTCTGGTCAAATTGTGGGAAAATAATATTGGGCAGAAGCCGATGAGGCTGTTTTTATAGGTAACTTGAAATTCAGCATACAGAAGAGGTCTTCTACGATGAAGGAGACAAAAGTGCAACACACTGTCCTCATATCTGCAGGAATCTTGGCTTAGATCACGTGACAAAGTTAGACTTACAGAGATTCTGTATAATTTTGGATACCTGGATTTTTTTTTTTTTTTTGAGAACTTGCCTTTTTTGTCGTATGTGACTCTTTTCATTCTAAACCTATAAAATCCTTACTTAATAGGTGGTTTTAAGGAAGTAACAATATATGAGACATAATAAAATCATATGTTGTTTAAATTCTTAAAAATTTACTACAGTAAAAGACAGATGCCATTAATCCTCGCAAATATATTTTCCCTTGCTTCCAACACACTTATCCCATCATTCTGGCTACTTTCTGAGAAAGTTCTGGAAATCTTTCACAAGTGTTTCTTGTTGGACTGTTGTGGATACCTCAGTGTACTGAGTTGCTTCAAATTGGGCACAGCAATTCTGTCAAATAAAAACATCACAGCATCTCCTCTGCCATCTGATTCACTGGATCTGGAACCATGTGACTTCTAGATATTCCCCAAAGTCAATATGACCATGAGATGAAACATTATGAGTTCATTCAGGATATCACAAGATCCAGGACAGCACAATTAAAGACACTCATGAAAGAGGCCTTTCACAAAAGGGATGATATCTTTGAGAAGGAATGACAGTACATTTTAAGAATTGTTTACATTTAAACATTCATTGTATTTATCTCTCATATTTTGTAAGTTGGGCTGTTGTTTCAGATGCCATAAGCAATATTTTAGATTCTCATTTATATTTCTAGACCATAAAAACAGGAATACTTATTAGATTTGAGAGTGAATAGATTTCAGCTTGGGAGAAAGGAGGCTTGGCTTTGGACGGTGGGGTAGTTGAGACATGAGAAAATTAAGAAATTCGTGTTGAAAAAGGAGGAATGGAATTTAGCATCACAACAGATTTCAGAGAGTAGAGCACCAAGCAAAGCATATAAAGAGTGTCACAAATGATTGAAATCAGAAGAAATAATGATAAAAATGAATGAAAGCAAGCAACTGGTTTTCTTGTAATATAAATGCTCAAATACAGAATAACTTTTTCACTTCGTTCACCAAATTTTGCAGGTATTTTGCGTTAATGTTAAGAAAATAAGTATTACTTAGGTTTAAATTTTATTGTAGACTACTAAGTAACATCCATGGGGAAGCTTAAAGTACTAGGTTTTGATCTCTCCAAGTGTTATGGAAGTCTAGGAAGGTTTAAAGATGAGGTAGAAATGATAGTAGATCTTTTTCATTCCTTCTATAAGTGCCTGAGATAATTTCAGTAACTTTTTCCTTGCAATCCCTGAATTCTACTAAGCTTTTTACTACTGATCTTTTTTGTCATGGAGAAAATATTGAGGTTTCATAATCAGAGCTGGGGAGTGCTTCCTGTACCTGCTGTTTATGCTTTATGCTCTACTCTGTCAGAGTCTGTTCATCTTCAGAATGAGAAAGCTGAATCCTAGCTGATCTATCCTTTATCTTCCATTTCTGAAATTCTGTGCTTTTATTACACATCAAATGATAAACACCAACCTCAAGGTAATCTCCAGTGCCAGTTCTCTGCCCCAATTATGTCCAAACACAGCTACAGTTACTCTGACTGACATTCATTTTGAGAGATCTACATCTTTTTAACAGAAAATTAAAATAGCAAATTGAGTTCGAAGAGAAAGTAAATTGAATGATCCTTCTAAAGATAACCAAAGTCACTTAAGAAAATATTATCACATAATAGTAACCAAAAGGCTCCCAAATAGAGCACATTCAAATCAAGGACAGACAGGAATACTGACTGAAATGGTGCTCTTGGAGTCGAAGTAGGAAAACAGTTACTTTTTCAGCTTAAAAGATTAAGTCACCACCAAAATGTTACATAATTACTAGATCCCGTGATGTAATGGTATTCAGGAAGGAGGGAATGAAAATTCGTTTTCTTATTTATTTCCGTGTTGCTATTGAAAAATTTTCTTCTCTTTTCTAACAAAGAAATTGAACATCCGGTTTTAAAACTTGAGTCGGTAAGAGCAGGACTAACTGAAAGAAAAATCAAATAGTTGAGCCTCTTTACATGTGTCTTGGATGGTGGAAATCTTAGTGTTAACTTCAGCTTCCATGAAAACCTACAAAGGTGATCGGATGGCTTCCCGTTTTGTTTTTGCAGGGCTGGAGAGAATTGCTCGGGACTCATCTTACGAACAGGAAGGAAAGGTCCAGTTTGTAATTGATGCAGTATATTCCATGGCTTATGCCCTGCACAATATGCACAAAGATCTCTGCCCGGGATATATTGGTCTTTGCCCACGAATGAGCACTGTTGATGGGAAAGAGCTCCTTGGTTATATTAGGGCTGTCAACTTCAACGGTAAGTGACAACTGCTTCTTTATCTATACTTTAGAAGTGGCACAGACCCCCTCCCCATGTGTAGAAGATAGGCAGTGTGGAAAGCACATGATTAGAAGTGGTTCTCCTTTTTAATCACAAGTGCGAATTTTTCCACCTGCTTTTAAACCTTCAACATATTTTTTGTGCTAACATTAATCTGCTTTTGAAAGAAGCAAAAGTTAAAAATAAGCCTCTATCAATCAAAATATTCTACTTAAACATCGCTATTTCAGAAACACCTCAGAAGGCTCATTTAAAACCATCAACAACAGATTAGATTTACGTGAAAATGTTTTGTTCTTGGTATTATTAAAGAAGAGATTATAGACATTTTGTTTTGAAACTAATTTTAAGTCTTTTAAACAATAAGTTAACTGGAAGAAAATGGATGGTGTTGAATGGCTCTGTATTTATGCAGAGAGAGTGCTCAGTTTCTGTGTCTTTTCTTCCCTTACTTTTTTTTTTCTCAATGACTTTGTCTTTGGGAAACAAGGCACTGTACACAGTGTAGTGTGGGTGGGATCTTCCTACTCTAGAAGCAGAAATGTTGCTTCTGTGCTTGCCACGAGAAACTGGTGCAGAATATGCTGGATTCCCACTACTCAGCTGAGAATATTCCAATGGCCTATGTCAAACGGTGGATTTACTGAATGCTGCTGTTCTTTCATGAAAGCTGTGATGGTTGCTGCCCATGACTTTGACCATTATTTTTCAATGAAATGATAGCATGCTCTGAGCTGTCTAATTCTTTCAGTTTGGCTGTGATCCACACACCAGACAGGCCTTTGCGCCACGCAGAGCACTGCACTGTCTATCACAATACACTCCAGTGACCTCAGCTGCCAGCCTTTCTCAAACAAGCACAAGGTCATCTTCAATTTAGAATTCAAGTGGAAATTTCTTTTGCTTTTTCAGGCAACATAAGGCATGATTTGGTTTATTTTTAATACAGAATATCCTCTCTAGCAGAAGTTTTGAGACTCCATAGCATTAATTCTTTTGTTAGTATAAATAATTTTCACATAGTTATCAAGCTGAACAAACTAGGATTATTGTAATGCAGTTACTAAGCTTAATGTGAGGTTGGGGAGCACGTCATTTACTCAGTAGTGTTAATTACGAAGTGTGAAGAAGAATGGAAATGGAAACAATTTTCTCAATAACTGAAACTCTCCCTAATGCAGGAAAATGTAAAGAAGCATTAGGTGGGAACATATTAAAGGTGAATTAGTAATTTCTCCTTTAACGATAAGTCAAAAATGTAACCCTTCCTTGATGACTTCCCTTATTATACCACACTGTAATATAAAGGTACTATTATGGTTTATTAAACAATGTCTTACTGTTTAATAGCTACTAAGACATTGTGTTTCTAGACTCCAATGGTGTCTAAGTTCCTCTGTCCACTTTCTTTAGGTTTTTCCCTGTTTCGACACCATCAGAGTACTGTTGTGTATCCCTTTATGATTGATTTTTCTCAATGCCTGCTTTCAGTCCACTAGGAATAGAGTCGCAAATATAACATTAATTTAGTTGATATTTATTGAGCACCTAGACTGTGTTAAGCATTATGAGAGGCACCAAAAGGAGGATTACTGGTGGAAAAGATGAAATGTGAAATTTTTGGGGAAACTTAGATATCAATCAAATAAAATGCAGAAGTACAGTTAAATAATCTACAATGAATGCTGGGAAGGGAGATGCATTGGAATTAGAGTTGATTAGAGAAGAGGAATCTTCTTTAACCTGGAGACTTAGAAACAGGTGAAATCTGGAGGGGACGGGGGTCTGAGGTAAGGGCAAAGCAGTCAGTAGGACCTTATGATGTCTTAGAGGCAATTCTTCAGGTTTGCTCATTGGGAAAGCAACGGGAACCAACTGAAGTGTGATAGAACTGTGTCTGCTATGAGAATAAATGCCCTTCAGGTGAGCGTTCTGGAAGATGTTTCAGTTTAGGGCATGAACATGAAAAAGAATTGATTTGGTGAGTCTTGAGACTTGTCTGTGTTCCTGTAGCTAATGATACAGGGCAAGAGACCTGAACATATGCCAGTTATCATATAATTATATAATTCAGTTTATTTTTAGTATTTGAAAGGATGTTCATCATTTGAAAATTCATTAATAGCTTATCTCTCAATGTTTATTCATTATTAATACCTTGCTGCTTTATGATAATGGAGGCATAGAAGGCTGTAAAATAGAAGTCCAATACTGACATTGTTAAAGGAGGCAGAAATAAGCATGGTAACAAAAATCAAGGACTTAACTAGTTATTTTTTTTATATTTTAAATCTTTATTGGTACATTATAAATACACATCATCATCACATTTAATATTGAGGATTTGTACCAGAATATGACATGACTTGATTCTCATTTTTTCCTTATTTCCCCACCCTGCAGCCCTTCACCCCCTATGTACATAATTTGTTTCCTTTTTTCTTTATTATTACCATATTCATTTTCCCTTCATTATTTAACCCTACACTCTCTTCCCATTTAGATATTTTCTATTTCACAATATCAACTATACATACTACAAATCATTTACAACTTCATTTTCTCATACCAGAGAAAAGATACAATATTTACACATCTGTGACCTAAGAACTTAGCTAGTTTTGAGCTTCCAGCACCGTCAAAGCATAAAGAGACCTGCAATGAAAATTGTATGATGACAAGACAATCATTTAACAGACAATAAATTTTATTGGAAGTTATTAAAGATAAAACCACATGGAATTTTAAAGGCCTAATGAGCAATGTCATTTAGCAAACTTTTACTGCTAAAGCTGAAGTCTTCTTGTTGATTCTGATGCACATGTACCCACAGAGCTGACAAATATGATCCTTCCTAGCATTGAAGGCCATATTATTACATGTTCTTTCACAAAGGAGGAAGACAATCTTTTCTTATCTGCATTTATAGCATTCTATGGAAATGTACCATCATCTGTGAAAAATAAATACAGGATGTTTTAATTATACTCTGCTTATAAAACTCTGTTTTCAGAAAATATTACTCAGAAATCTAACATTTCAATAAGTTAAAATAAGAAATAGTTGGATGGATTGGTTGGAGGGTTTGGCATAATTCTGGTCCACTTATTTTCCCTAGTCCTACATGCAAGTCGTGAAATACTTTGAGGAGTCCCAGCAGCTGGGTGGAGCTTGCTTTGATCAACAGATTTACGAATCACTGCCCTTTGTTGTTCATAGATGTTTAGAATTGGTGTTCTGTGTTGGGAACCTATTACACATGTGTGATATGTGAAGTGGATAATTGTCCAGTGGCTTGTGTTGGTGATGGCTCGTGTTCTTAGTGGGTAGCAGCCCACTTCCCCAACACTGGGAGTGTGAGGATGGATGGCCACATCAAGAATTCCTCAGGACCAGTTTGAATCTCCTAACAACCTCAGATGTGCTCAACTAGATGCAGAGCCAATTAGTATACAAAATGACAAATATAGGGGCCGGGGAGTTAGCTCAGTGGTTCTGGCACCTGTCTTGCAAGCGCAAGGGCCCAGGTTCGATCCCTGGTAACCACATAACAATACTGGGTGTGGAGACTCACGCCCAGCAGCAACCAGTAGCACATACCACAGTGCCAGGCGTGGTGGCTCATGCCTGTAATCCCAGCACTTGGGAGGCAGAGGCAGGAGGATTGCTGTGATGTGAGTTTGAGGCTGAGCTCAGGGCCAGCCTGAACCACAAAGCGAGACCCTGTCTCAAAAAAATCTAAAAAAAACCACACACACACACACACACACAATGACAAACATATACTGAAGAATTTTTGCATAACTATTAACAGTTATCATAAGAATAAACTTCATTGTGTAACTTTCAGTGTTGTACATTGTGCCTAGACCATTGAGCTACAAAATTCTCTTTCAAGTAATCTTAAAATGGCCCATTTTAAAATGCATGGAAGTATTTAGTAATGTTCATTACAGTATTGGATTGTGACTGTCTCAAAGTATAATTTCCATGTTGGTACTGTATTATTACTTTATTGTAGTTCCTTTTAACTTGTTCCTTTTAACTAGTTCCTTTAACATACCATTAGTTTAGAAGTTGGCTTTTTTGATGAATTATCAGAGTAGGAAGGGAAGCAGCTCCATCAGTTGTATGCAATGCTTAATAGGGAATCGTGTCAAATTCACAGTTTGCTGAGACCACAGCTGGGTGTGTGTTGTGCCTACTGGAACAACAGTTCAGAGATACTTGCTTTGAAAGGTCATGCTTCTTTCAGTGTACTGTTTGCTGGACAATGTAAAGAAAATGTCAAAATTTAAAATGATAAATGACTAGTATTTGGGTCATAGTCATTCAGTAACAAGCTAATCATTTGAAGGTGACATAGTCAAATTACTAAGCTGCAGTCTTATCTGACATCAAAATACTATAGCACTCTTGGACATCAAAGACGTAGACTCCAGTGGTGGTTTGACTGATTTTAATACTCAAACTGATTTTCTTTCAACACTGGAAAAATTTGGTTAAGCTATTTTCCGCATTTGTGTCGAGCACATGCTCTAGTATGATATAACTGGAATTACTCATCTTTTCCCCTATAAATTTTCTCAACCTCTCTTCTCCACTTGGGAGCAAAGACTTGCCTTTAGGTTTACTTTTATTGCTACTATTTGAACAAAACGCTATTTCTATAAATTTTTTAAATCTTAAGATCCATCAAAAGAAAAACATAAAATAAAGAAAAGGAGTTCAGATTTTTGTAGGAACTTAAAAAAACTATGTCAATTCCTTACTCCAAGGCAATAAAATATTAATACTGTACATCTTGTATAGAATCAAAGATTTTTCTGTTGCTAGGAGAACCTTATTTATCATAAAGAAAAGTATTGGATGAAATTGCAGACATATTGCCCCACTCCATCTAGCTATTGTTGTGCTCTTATCAGGTACAATCCAAACACAATGGTATAGTCATCAGGGTAGTTTGATTATAGATAACAGAAACCAATGTAACTTGCTTGATTAAACTAACAGGATTTATGAGCATGGGTCAAAAAACCCCATAGCAGACTATAAAATGGTATTACAAAAGAACTAGTTCTAAGAAGAAAAGTCTTGTCAGAAACACAAACACCTACTTGTTTGTCTTCTGTGTGGTCTATTTCCCTTGGTATTTACTTTCTGTCCTTCTAGGTCTGAAGTGGGGCACAAGGCCATCCTGTGTTGCTAGGATTCTTGGTTCAGAACACTTGTTGAAATTAATTATTTTTCTGGTGATATTAGTGATTGAACTCAGGTCTTTCTTACTGACTTAGAGCCCCCATCCTGTTTAACCTTTTATTTTTGATATAGGTTTTGCTAAGCCACTAAGTTCCCCAGGCTGGGCTCAATTTTTGATTCGCTTGCATTTGGCTCAAAGAGTGCAAAGATTACAGGTGTGCACCTTATTAGACAATTATGCATTGTCACTAAATATATACAAAATATATATTTTTAAAATTAAATAAGTTTATTGGTACATTTTCAGGTATATATGGTGATCACATTCATGCTATATCTTGATTTTTATTTAGTTAGTACAGACTGTGCCACTGTAAATAGGGTTGTGTGTATATGCTACTTTAGTGTGATGCTTTTAATTCTTTCAGGAAGATACCAAGAAGGAAATAACTATGCCAAAGGGAACCTCTAGTTTTAGATTTTTGAGGAATCTTCACATTGACTTCCATAGGGTTTACAGCAGTCTCCATACAATAAAATTCTCCCATAATGCTCTCAGAGAAAAAAGTTACATAAGATGAAATGTCATGTTACTAATGGGCTTAGTGAGCCCGCTGAAAAGAATAAGAAGGAACCACTGGTTGTGCCACAGCATACGCAAATTTGTGTTACTTTATGGCTTATTATTACAGAGATCTATTCTATATGACTAGTTAAAAGTTCTCAGATCTGCAGCATATATTTGGTTTTGGAATATCTCAGTTCTTCACTGCAGTACATATTTATGCTTAGTTTTCTAATTTTCCAGAGTCCATGAGATAGAAAAATTGCATTGATTTACACAAATGAAAATTTTAGAATAATTATAAGGCATATATATAACATTCATAAATATATAAAACAGTATTTCATGATACTATTATTTTACATATTGCATTGTCTTAACCTAATTAGACTCACTTGAAACTAAGCCACATTTGTTGAACAGATAATTGTTAATGGGGATTTTCAGATCAAATACATCAACAAAAATTTGGGATTGTAGAGGGCCAAGGAAAACTCATCTTTCTTTTCTATGCTAGTTTTGAGAAAGTAGAAATAATTCACCAGTAACCCAGTTGTTAGTGTGAGCATTAGTTAGTCAGTTATTTTGTTTCTGTCAATAAAAGGAATAAAATGATAAGACAAGAAAGTTTACTATTTCTAGTAAATATTAACTTTTTTTTTGAGACAGGGTTTCACTGTATAGTTCAGGCTGCCTTAAACTCATTATGTAGTTCAGGCTAGCCTTGAACTAGCAGTGATTCTTCTGCCTCAGCCTCCTGAGTTCTGGGAGTCAGGCTGGCGCATGCCTGACTCAATATTAATTTAGAAACTTTCTCTATTGCTAAAACCAAAAGCAAAACAAAAATAGAAAGGAAATAAGAATGTATATATTTATTTAATCTCAGCTCCAACTTCTTAGAAGCTTGAATCTCAATGGCTGATTTGGGTCAGATGTCCTATCTGTACCAAAATTTTTTTCAGGACTTAGTGCTTGCAAATGTGGTTGTTTAGATTACTATTTGTGGAAGAAAGGAGGGGCCTTTAGGAATTTTCAAGTGGTTTATTGGGAAAGTTCAAAAGGAGACTGAGCAGAGAGGTGGGCATCTGAGAGAGGGACACTAACTCTGAATCTCATTGCTTCATTAGGTAGACTTGTTAGGCGAGGAAGACAGGTAAGGATCAGTGCTCCTTAGCTCAGAGGTGAGGTAATAGCCTAAGCAATGCAGTACTCCATTTCTTAGGAAAAAATGGAAACAGCTTGGAGATCATGAATACCAGCATAAGGATAGAATCTATCAGTATTTTCTTTTCCTTAGAAACTTTATTGATTTCAAGAATTTAACTCAAATTTTAGACATATATTTTGAGTCTTTGAACACCATCATCTGATTATGAAGCAAATCTTTTTTCATAAAATACCTTTAACCTATCTAAAGAAGAAAGTATGGCTTAATATTAGGAAATATACTACAGTTTTCCTTATAGGTCATATAAGATGATTAACTTTTCATAATATTGTACAAAGCCATTTGATAAAAATATAACCCTCATTTCATTTATAAGTACAGGAGCAGAAAATTAGAAAGGTAATAATTATTCATAATAAAGTACAATTCTCTCAGCTTATAGCCAATTATTTATATTTGTAGCTATTTCTTTAATGGATCAGCTCTACTAACACAATTCTTAATATTCTAACATTTTCATCAGTACAGTTAAACATGAAAGTAAAATAACAAAGATTAACACTAAAAAGAATAATAATTTTTGATTATTTTCAAATAATTTACCTCAAGACAATTGAAAAATTAAAAATATTTATTTTTAGAAAGATGATCAAATAAAACATCATATGAAAACTTTAAGAGCTCTCCTATGTACCAGCAAAAAAGCATTGATTAAGATGTAAAATAAGATTATTTTCTTCGCAGAAAATGCTTAAACTCTCTTATAACAAATTGAACCAAGAATATGAGTGCTTTATACAAATATATTATTAAGAAATATACAACATATTTAAAAATTATAGAGAAATCTTCTTTTGTTGTACAGAAGGGCTAATAATAGAAAAATATCAATCCTTTCTGAATAAATCTGTGTTTAGGATTATGTTTAATTTCAACAGATAACAGAATTTTGGGGAAATATAGGTTAAGTAATACTTTAAATTATAGTAATGAAAATAAGTGAGTAAATATATCTAATATTATTTTGGGGAAATTATTACTTACCAAACACTGAACATTGAAGTATACTGTTAAGCTATAATAATTACAATAATCTAGCATTTAATTAGTATCAGAATAGACATATGATGAAGGAAACTAGATAGGACTAGCTAGAAAAGTAATATTATATATAAGTACATTTACACATATATGTATCTATGTATGTGAACATATCGTGTGATAAAACTTGTTTTAGGACTCAGTGGAAAAAGAAATTTTTATCAAGGATTTACCAGTTTACAGTACAATCAAGTGAGATTTCCTGTATAAGAATGAATTTTTTTAGATTTAGTTTAAAGTTTATATTTAGTTGAAAAAAAGCAATCCAACAAAGAAATATGAAGGAAAATAATGAAGAAAGCTTATGGATTTAAATGAGTAAATTTGAAATTAGTAAAAGAAATTACAATAACCAAAGAGACATTTGATTTGATTAAAAAATATGTGTCAGGCTGGGGATAAGGCTTAGTGGTATAGCACTTGCCTAGTATGTGCAAGGCCTTAGGTTCAATCCTCAATACTGAAAAAAAATTACATTACATTTGAATACTGAATATTATCATGGGCACAATTTTAAAATAGAAATTAAAGTAGAAGATATATTAGAGTTTTTGCATCAAAGATTAATATTTCATTTGTAAAATGGCACACAGAGTAATATAAATTATGACTTCTGCATGAGATCAATTGCAAAAACTTGTAAATGTTAACAATATTTGAAAATGTTAAGCCTCATGAATAATACAGAAAGGCAGTTAATCAACAGAAAGATTGTTTTTCATATATCAAATTTACAAAGACATGTATAATAATAACAATCATTAGAAGCTAATTATAGTGAGAGTTCCATATATACTTGGTAAGGATAGATATGGTTGTGATTTTTTTTCAAATATCATTTATGACTACATGCCAAAACTTCATTTTTCTTACTTCTAGGAATATATTTTAAGACATTATTTGAGATAGTTATATTTGCAGAAATTTATTCAAAATCAAGGAGATAAAGCCACGTTTTTGTTCCATATTTAATTGAAGCCCGCAGGACGCTGCAGTGGCATGGCGCTTTGGCTGGGTACCGGCTCCGAGAAGATTTTTCCATCTCTGCCTCCGTTTCCCTGTTCCTGTGTAGTGGGCCTGTCCCAACCTCTCAGCCTCATCTTTAGAAGGAAAGATTATGCAAAGGGGATCACAACTCTGAGGTCTCTACTAGTTCTAAATTCCATAAACATTCTTTTAAAGAGAGGAGATATTTTTAAAACACGGACATTAGTGTTCTTCGTGTTATCTTTCTTTTTCAGTTGAACTCATATTTCCCTCTTTTTTTCTCCATACTGGGGTCATCCAGGACCTTGTGCCTTCCAGGCAGGTGTGGTGCCACTTAGTCACATCCCTGGCCCTCATATTTACCTCTTATGGATCATTCACTTATCCCACATATGATTTACTGGGACTTTTAAAGATACCTAAGAAAGCTCTCCTTCCTGCCATCAAGAACATAAAGATTCATAAATGTGGGTTTGTGAGTTGTCAAATGTCATAACTTAATAGGAAGTACAGACACGTGTTACAATAATTCAGTTTGTTAAATGTCATGATGTAATCACAGACATGTACAGACACAACAGGAAGCTGAAATTTAGGGAATGTATAAGGGAGACTTGGTAAGTCAACAAAGAGAACAAGAGATGTCTGATTTATGTTAGAAGTGGAAAGTGACATTGCTCAGGTGGACAAGACGCGGAGGAGATGTTCATGGCTGAAAGGAAGGTTAATGTTAGCTGAGAACAGGCCGACAAGTGGAAAGAAGGCTGAACACTCGCAGAGGAAGAGTGCAGAGGCATGGCTTGGGCAGGTGATGCTGGGACAATTGAGAATAGGAAATGAGTTGCTTCCTTATGGCTAAGATACAATACCTGCCACCTGCCCCTGCTTCCATTCACAGTTCATAGAAATTTCAGTCCACAGTCTGCTGGCTCCAGGACTGGACAGCATGGCAGAGAGACCTGCTTGGTCTGGCTTATGTGGGGAGAGGGGCAGAAAGCCTGAGGTCAAAGAAGAGCTGGGCGTGGAGATTCCACCCTGCAGGCCACACCCCATGACTACCTCTGCGACTGGAACCCACTTAATAATAACAAGTTGGTTCTTTGGCCCATAATCTAATCCCCCTGCAAAAGCCCCACCTATGAGTTTACGAAGCTTGAGGGGGACATCTCCATACAAACCTAGCAAACCTGTTAAAAATCTTTACTAAGCTCTGGTGTTTGAAGGTGGCAAACAGGTAGGAAAGAAACCAAGGCTTTCAACAGAGAAGTATTACGGGAATGGGAGAAAAAGGCGTCTTTGACGGCAAAATCAAGGTTCTCAGGAGATGATAAGAAAATGGGGGAAGGAAATCAGGAACCATTGGAAAGCTGGCTTCCTGCTAAGTGTTGTGTTTTGAAGAGAAACCATTTGACGATTTTGAGAAGTATCCTAACCTCTTCCAGTGATCTTTCTCTCTGACTGTGGCTACTACTCACTGGAGTTCACTCAGTATTTTCACAAATGCACTGCTGATGAAATTGATTTGACACCATTTTCTGTTTAATTTACTTCCTCAAGTAGAAAATAAGACATAGAAGGTCATTGTTTGGAAAAGTTGCCATAAAATATCATTGTTTGAAATTATGATGCATAATTTCTGTACGATCAAATTTCACTTATCTAGTAAATAGAGATAAAACAGTCAAATGTCACGATATAATTATCTACTCACCTAAAAATATCTTTTCTGACATTGTATTTGAAATAAAATTGAACACATCATGGAGAGTTTGGAAGTTACAATTCATTTTTGAATTGTAGTTTGTATGCTAGAATTGTGTTAAATTTTGGAAATATTTATAATTTAAGGCAAATGAATGGAATGTATAGAAATAGTAACATATAAAGACAGATAAGCCAGTTGATTTGAAAGTAAGTAGTACTTTATTTTGTGATTAAGGCAACTTCAAGTTGGTTGCAAACATTAATCTTACACTTTTTTTCTTTTTTTAAAAGTTCAAATCTTTATTGGTACATTATGAATACACATCATCATCGCATTCAAAGAAATCAGCCCACCCAAATTTAAAGACCCAATTCAAAAATGGGCATCTGAAATGAACAGACCCTTTTCGGGGGAAGAAGTAAGAGCAGCTAAGAAGTATATGAAGAAATGCTCAATGTCATTGGTCATTCAAGAGATGCAGAGGAAAACAACACTGAGATTTCATCTCACTCTACAAAGAATGGCTGCTATTTCAGAATCTTACATTTTAAGTTGTAATTTAGCAGTGAAATGGTACCTTTGTTTTATAACAGAATAAGGTGATAAACTGTGGGTCTTTTAAAATCCAATTTCTGTCACAATTGTGAAGAGCAAAATTTATTAATTTTTATTTCCTTCTTCATTGTAAGGATTGACTGCCCACCAGTGGGCAAAGGTAGAGCCACCACTGGAGAAAAGCTTGAAGCAAATCTGTGGTTCCATTTTTTTTCTAATCCTATTTAACTTCATCTACTCTTTTATTATGCACCCTTTTTTAAAAAAAAAAATCTTTATTGGTATGTTATGAATACACATCATCATCGTGTTCAACATTGAGACCAGAGTATGACATGACATGATTCTCATTTTCCCCCTCCCATCCCACCCTGCAACCCCACCCCCTTTCTACATAATCTTTGTTTCCTTTTTTCTTTATTACTGTCACATTCTTTTTCCCATCATTTATTTACCCCACACTCTCTTCCCTTTTAAATATTTTATATTTCACAATGTTAACTATACATACTAAAACTCATTTACAACTTCATTTTCTCATACCAGAGAAAAGATACAATATTTACACATCTGTGACCTATAATTATTTCACTTCTGAGGATGTCCTCAAGGTACATCCATTTGAGTATGAATGACTCAATCTTATCATTTTTAATGGTAGAATAATACTCCATTCTATAAAAGAGCCACATCTTCTTTATCCACTCTCCAGCTGATGGACATTTGGTTGTTTCCAAGATTATGCAGCCTTTTAAAAATATTTATTAATATTTCTCATTACTGGGCTAGGGATATAGCTCAGTGGTTCTGGTACCTGTCTTGCAAGCGCAAGGGCCTGGGATCAATCCCTGGTAACCACGTACAATGCTTGGCGTGGAGACTCACACCCAACAGCAACCAGTACCACACATACCACAGTGCCGAGCGTGGTGGCTCACGCCTGTAATTCCAGCACTCGGGAGGCAGAGGCAGGAGGATTGCTGTGATGTGAGTTGGAGGCTGAGCTCAGGGCCAGCCTGAACTACAAAGTGAGACCCTGTCTCAAAAAAAAATTTTTATATATATATATATATATATATATATATAATATATTTTTCTCATTACTATAATAATCTTAGTAACCACTAATTATATTTTCCGACTATTTATCTTTTTTTTCCCTGATTTTTCTGGCACTTGAGCTAGAACCCCGTATCTTCACTCTGAGATACATTCTCAGTTCTTTTTATTGTAAAATTTTGTGACAGGGTTGGTCTTGCTAAGTCACCAGTGGCCCAGGCTGTGCTAGAGTTTGTAGTCCTGCTCCAGCCTCCGAGATTCCTAGGTTTATCGTCATACGTCTAATCTAATTTCTGATCATCATCCTGTATTAATATCAAAGGGATAGTGCTAAGCCAACCCCAAAAGGGATGAGGTGTGTGAGGTCAGTGGAGGAGGCTTAGGGCTGACCTCGGGCCTAATGGGAGGTATCCTAGGGAGCCTTGAGTGACGGGCCCGGAAACAGATGAAGGAGCAGAGGGGTGCGGCGGTAGAAAGGTTTCTGAAGGAGGTTACATTCAATGGCAGCCTTCTTCATAGTGATTAGAAACGAAGCTTTGTACTCAAGAGTCTGAATCCAGTTTTTTAAAAAATTATCTTTATTGGTACATTATGAATACACATGATAATCGCATTCAACATTAAGAGCTTGTACCAGGATATGACATGACTTGATTCTCATATTTTTCCCTTTCCCCCCTGCCCTGCATCCCCCCGCCCCCTATATACACAATCTTTGTTTTCTTTTTTCTGTATTATTACCACATTTGTTTTCCCCTTGTAATTTACCCTTACCACTGGATTGGAGACTTGTCCAAGGTTTTCGGTGTTGTATCTATAAAGTGGAGGTAATATTGGATTAGTATGGTATCTCTGGTGAAGTTTAAGTACATGATAAAAATACACTGGGGAAGGGGCTTCTGCCCAGCACCGTCAGCCTCATGAACACGGGAAGAAGAACTTGCATGTCTCACACTCTGGAAGCAAATGGGAAGGGGCATTGCCACCGAGATGGCACTGGACGAGTTCAGAATAGATCAAATTGGCCCATTCTCTCCTTATTTCCTCTCTTTATTTAAAAAGTACATACTGGTTTTTTTTGAATAAAGAAAAGTATTTAATGGAATAGCTCCCATGTTATTAGAGATAATTATTTTATAGTGATATTTAACTTCCCAAAGAATCTACCTGAAAATTAAATGAGGCCTTGATTATTTTTCTCTTTAAGGTTATTAACTCTCATAATTACATTAAATTTTAATCATAAAGTTAGTTTGAAAGTGAGGACTATGAATGAGAAATGTTTTCTTTAATTCTGCTGGCTAAATCTTTACCCATTTGGGACTTTGCCATTCTCGGACTTTTAGATGTGTTTAAAAACCCTGACTATAAGATAACTTTTCTCTATGAACCACTTTAGCATCTTTGTGTCTAAGTGAACAACACATTTTAATTAAAAAATAATAAGTGTTTATAGCATTTATGAATATATCATACACATTCATTTAACATTTATCAAATGTTGACTGTGTGCCCAAATTATGCCATCTCTCATTGTCTCCTTTCTAGTTTTATTTCATTTCCTCACTTCCTTTTTCCTTTTATCTTGAAATTATTTTCTACTCCTCTCATCTTTTTACTTTGTGATACGTATCTCCTTGCTCTTTTGATTGTTCAATAACCAAGAGGGAGAGAATGTGAGCTTGCAAGAGTCAGATATGAGCTCAAATCCTTGGTGTTCCACTCAAGTTGTGAGATGGGATGAATCAGTTAAATTTTACCAGGCTTTCTGTTCTTGTCTTTATTTTTATGCTGTTGTCTTTAGGTAAGGACAATAATCATATCTGTCTTGTGATGTCACCTGAGCATGTAATAAAATTCTTGCATAAGGCCTTAGCATGATGCCTTACACATTGTAAATGGCCAATTAAGGGCAGTTCTCATCTCCCCAGTGAGCCCTCTGAATAGATTCAGTACATTTCAAGCAGATACACATAAACACTCCCCAAATATAAATTCATTCACTCGAGTTCTTCTATAGATGGCAAAGCATCTGACTAAGCTCCTATAATTGGTGATACTGTGTTGCCTGAAATCAGTCATCTCTTTAATATTTTATTCATCTATTCCCAAGATTTCTTAGGCATTTTAGTTCATCCTTTTCCTCTTACCTTTTGAATTCACATTTTGAATCTTTTGTTTATTATTAGAACCTTGGGGTGAGACATGGAAATAAGAGGACATATAATCTACCCTAGTCTATTTTGCCTAGAGTAAAATACTGGGAGAGGTTAGGGGGTGGAAGTTGCTGCCTGACGTGGTGTGTAGAAAATGTTTGCTACAATTCAATGTGATGCCAGGGGAAAAATGGGAATTCAAGCAGTGTCAAAAAGGGGCACATGATCAGTGCTACCAGTGGTCATTGGTCTCAGTCAACTAGAGGCAACTCTACCAGTGCAGAGCCATCTCTATAGCCAGAGAACAGATGAGATGTGAAGCTATATGGTAGGATTAGTTAAATGATGGAATGAATAAAATAAGGTCTATAAATAAATAAGGCCTTGAAGTCATTCACAAGGAAATGAGAATATACATTTTGACAGGTAAAAGGGATGTGGTGCAAATCTTTGTAAAAGAATATTTATTTCTTATTTATTCTTAATCCCTCATAAGTAAGCTTTGACTTCTCCCAGATTTTACATTTTTAAATTAGTTTTCTTGGTTGTATGGGTAATTTATATTAGTTTGTGACCAATACTGAGGAATTTTGATGTATTTATCAGTAATTCCAAAGGCCATTCCTTTTGGCAACATGAATTACTTTCCTTGTTTTCCTTTTATTCTTATTTTAATTTTAGGATGGTGTTAAATTTGATATAGCCTTATCTCTATACTCTCTTGCTTCAGTTGGAACTTAATGAAGTAAACTGTATTTCCTGCCCTTTTCACTATAAAAGAAGAATAATAATGTGGGTGCAGCAGTTGTGCAGCAAGCTCTGAATTTTCATGAGCTGGAAGCATCTAAAGCTACATCCCCCAAACCAGCATCTGGAATGCCAAACCAAGCCCCTAGACCTTGAAGTTTTTCTGGATCCTCTTCCAGTCATCACACCCATCTCTCAGGGTCACCTTCTGACTTTTCACAATGTAGGCTGGGATTGCCTGACTTTCTTATTAATAGATGTGATATTTCTTTTATATTTGCCTTCATTGTACTGTAGTTTTTGGTAAAGAGAAAATAAAAGCTCATTTCCACATCATGTTAATTGAATTATTTAAATTTATTTTGTTGCACATTCAACACACAAAATTGTTTTAGCTTTTTGAGACAAGATTTTGCTTTGTAGTTCAGGCTGACCTCAAACTCACTGTGTAGCCTAGGCTGGGCTTGAACTCTCAGCAATCCTCCTGCTTCTGCCTCTCAAGTGCTGGTATTACAGGTGTGAGCCATCAACATTGCATTTTATAGCCCAGTGCCTTTTCTTGGTACAAAATATTGACATATGGTATTTATAAATGAAGTTTAAACATATGAAGAGTTAACTTTTAGTATAATGCCTGTAACATTGAAAATGATAAAAATATTACCTTCCGAAACCTTTTCATTTGGGGTGCATAACCATCATTTTAAAGCAATATTAAACTAATTTTCTCACTCCAGGGAAACAATTAGATATTTACCCCTGTGTCTCCTATTTATTTCACTTAAGTGTGTGGTCTCAAAATCCATTTATTTAGCTAGAAATGAGAAACTGAAGGTGTAAATGGGGAAATTATATATATTTGATATATATTTAGAAATATAGGAAGAAAAGGTTATATATAAAGAAATAGGGAGAGAAGGTTCAAAAGAGAAGGGATCTATGTGGTGATGAAGGAAGAGAAAGAGGGAAAGAAAACGATAAAAGAAGGCAGAAAGCAAACATAGCTTTTATAAATAGTGAAGGGGGAGGGGTGGAAGTGAGGGAAAAGGAAAGGGAAGAAACAAGGATGAAGATATAACATGTACAGGTACAAATTCCCAATGATGAATGTGATCATAATGTATCTGTAAAATGTGCCAATAAACTTAATGAATACAAAATGATATTAGACTTTACTTTTAGGGAAGTTTTAGTTTCACAGAAAAACTGACTAGAAAGTACAGAGTATTCATATTTAACATTGGGGTTTGCTGTGGGTGACTGTTCTATGAGTTCTGAGAAATATGATACATGTGCCTATTAGTATAGTACCACTCAGTAGTTGCACAAAACTAGAAATCCTTGTTCTCAACCTGCTTATCACACCCCCCCCTGCCCACCTAATCTCTGTCAACCACTGGTCTTTCTCCTGTCTCCACAGTTTGGACTTTTTCAGAAAGTCATATGGTTGAAGTTAATATGTAACCTTTTCAGTTAAATGGTATATATTTAGGCTTTCTCTGTGTCTTTTATTGTTCTTGGGAGTTTATTTCTGTTTAAGATTGAATAACATTTTTGTCCAGATATCCTACATTTTATCAGTTCTGCTACTGAAGGACATTGTGGTTGCTTCTAATTTTTTCTAATGATGAAAAAATATTCATGTGTAGGATTCTGGATGAAGATCTATTTTCAGTTAATTTGAGTTAAATTCCAAACTGCACAATTGTTAGAATGTATGGGTGAGATATATTTGACCTCATAAGATACTACCAAACCATCTTCCAAAGTGCCTCGTTATGAGTAGTGGAATGCCATTGTTTGCCCTATACAGAGATTTTTTTTTTTACTTTTTTTAAATCTTTATTGGTACATTAAATATACACATCATGGTTGCACTCCATAATGGGGATTTGTACCAGTATAAGACACAACTTAATTCTCATTTTTTCCCATAGCCCTACCCACCCTACCTATACAGAGATTTTTAATGAGATTTTCCCAATGTTTAATCAGACTGTTTTATGTGATTTAGCTTTAAGAGTTTAGGCTCATGTCAAATTTTATGACTCTTATCTCTACCTCCCCTTGCTTCAGTCAAAACTTTATGAATATAGAACTATGCTTATTGTCTTTTTCTTTCCATTTTGTTATTGAGTTTAAATGGTTCTTTGCATATTTTGAGTAACTATTTATCACATCTTTTGTAGCTATTCTGTGCCAGTCTGTGGCTTGTCTTCTCATTCTGTGTATAGGGACCTTCACAGAGCAGAATGTTTGCTTTTAGGTCTGCCATTCATTTTGACTGAATTTTTGTATGTGTGTTCAATCTAGCTCTAAATTAATTTTTTGCATGTGAATATTCAGCATCATTTGTTCAGTCCATCACTTTTTAAATAAAAGTAAGGTTTTATGTCAATATAAACATAAAATGAGATCTTACAATGGTTTCTATATATCTGAGAAACTATTCTATAAAAATGTCATGTAATTCTTCAGTAGACTTCGACTATACTCAATGGTTAAAATGTGCTTAGATGTTAAATCAATTCAAACATTGTTAGTAGGCAGAATATAATAGTGTGTGAGAGTGTATAATCCCCCCGATGGGTATTTTTGTGATTGTTGGGACTGAAGTGGTATAAATATAATATTATGTAAATTAGGATGAAAATTATAAAATCTAGCAAATTTGAGTTGAGAAACTACTCAGTGAAAATATTGGCCTACAAAACGTATCCCATCCAGAGCTGGACCCTTGATTAATGCATCTGGACATTCAGTGTAACTCCTGTGGTATTTTTCTTTTTCCAGGGAACAACATACTCATGACTGTTTCCATTTTAATCAGCCTGTAAAAAGTAGTCCTTGATAGTTTTTGTTTTAAGTACTGGAAAGAAGGAAATTATAGTTGCAGTTCATTCCTTAGGATATTTCCAAACTACTAAAAACCTCAGTGGTAGAATTGCCGATGTATTTTTTTTCTCTTTCCATACAAACATTTCATTTTACCAGTGAGTAAAGCACATTGGCCTGTCCCAGCTCAGCTGGTAATGACAGTAGGTCAGAGTTGGCACAGACTCTGGAGTCAGGATATTCTAATGCTGAAGAGGCCTCAGAAAAAGCTGTGCTATTCTGGGTTGTATGCTGTTCTCGCTTCCACGTATGTCCTGCAATAAATGTGGTCTCTTTCTTTTACTCCCATATTTATCTCTCAAAATTACATTAGCCATATTTGACATTCAGGGAATTTTTCTCCAGATAATATTTAAATAAGAATTAGTTACCATATCTTTTTGATCCTACTAGATAACTTCAATCAAATCCATAGACAGAGCTGACACTTTTTATATAAAGAGAATAGCTTGGGATAAGTGAGAAAGAATAATATTTTCACTGCTGAGGCCAGTAATTAACTACTAGATCTGGGTGAGAAAATTTTTCTTTTCTTAAACATGGTTTATCTGCATAGGTACAATTTATCAGATATTGTTGAGAAATAATGAGTTTTTTCCTGCAATATTTGAATAATCTTTTTATACCTTCACAGATTGAGTGATTTATCTGTTTGTTACTTTTGGAATTTCATATAGGCTTTAAATGCAAAATGTAAATGATACTACCTTGGAAAGTGATATGCTAATATATGAATGAGCAAATACAATTTCATGTGTTAAGCATTATTTGAAATTTTCTTTTGGCTTTTGAATACAATAGCAATGTGCTTCATTGGTACTGAAGCAGAAAATAGCTGGTCCATAAATTTTATAGCTGCCTCTCCACACAGTATTTATAAAATAAAATAACACAGTTAGAAAACTCAAGGATGGTTTCATCTGAGTAGCTCTGAGTCCTGAAGTAGATATAACTAGAAAATGAAATTCAAATAACAAAGGCTTTTAGGTTTACAGTGGAGTCCATTCATGTGTTTGCATAAGCACTTACATATATCTCTCTTTATATAGAAATAGAGGAACAAAAAATAAATAAAATGACACATGGAGAGAAAGTATATGTCTCTTTGCCTGTGTCAAGATAAAGTTCTCCTACGGTCTTTGACTTCTTCATATCTTTGGACAGCAATTTGACATTTGAACTTGTGTTCATTTTGGCTAGCACTTACAGGGAATATGAGTCACTGTTATTATTTTTCATAAAAATTAAGCAGTCAGAAAGATAAACCATCCTGAGTGTTGTTAACATCATCTACTTTTTAAAGTACATTTTTAGAGCATCATGTTTTAGGTATGATGAGACTGCTTGCTGATCAACATAATGAAATGTTGTCAAATGGTAGTGATCTACTGTAGAGTTCAAACACTACAATCTGGATTACAAGAATCCTGTGTTTTTAACTGACAAGTGCAAGAGAAGGTGACCCTATTTGATACCATATGACCCTGTGCTCAGAGAAACAATTTAACATAAAACTTTAACCTCATTTTAAGGGTTCCTTAAAATAATAAAACAGGTGAGCCTATTTATCCATATAATTTGATTTGATTTAAAAATATAATGTTCATTGCTATCATGAAACAGTGATACATTGTTAAGATCTTAAAAGCATCCCTTTGTGGATAAACAAGCATGATTACTAAATCACTGTGATGAAAAAGTTTTTCACGGTTTTCTGCAAAGGCAACAATGAGTGTATAAAATTGATGGGTTTTAATCACTGAGACAAAGGATCAAAGAAAATGTAGACAAAGGATCAAATAAAATTAACAGTATGTTTAGGAAAAAAAAGTATTGCCTTAAAGTGTACACTCTACATTTTTCTGTCCCTATCACAGAGTTTAACTTATATTCTGTTCATATTTGAGGTTAAAAATAATTGTGTCATTTGGGATTAATAATCAGACAATGCATTTATAAGAAGATAAGATCCTAATAAAAATTCCCCCAGGTTTTCTTATTTTGCACTTCAGTGGGAAGTTTCTTTTGATAGAAAATTTGAATTGATTCATGCTAAATAATTTTAGCTTCTAATTATCTTGACTTTCACTGTATACAATAAAAATATCAGTCGTCTTAGTGCTTTTCATTTTAAGGTTTATATGCATGCATGATCATATGTGTGTTCTCATGATCTCTCAGAAGCTATACACAATGACAAGTAGTGAATATTATGTCATTTGACAACACAAGCATATAAGGTTAAGTATTATATTTAAGACTCACAGATTCTACTAAGTTGAGTAATTGGGAAAAGCCCTACATTTTAAAATTCTGTTTTATGTTTCAAATATCAGATGTGGAAATGCATAGGAGCTATGAACTATTTTGCAGTGTTCAGGGTCCAGGTATGTCTTCCCATAAGAAGTACTGAATTTAAGTGTTTGGTTTAAGTTCACATTGTAAACGTGATACTACTGAGCACCAAGAGATGTTTTGTCTTGCAAACACTTGTCCAGTTTTAATTGCCATTGGGAAGAGGAATAGCATTACAAACTACATCAGATACTAGCTAGTTACATTTTTTTTTTTCATAGCCATTTAATGATGAGGGTTATAGGGCAAGTAATCTCTTTCCATGTACTGAATTCCTCTCTCCTTCTGAAGAAGAAAGAGATTGATTGGGATGGATCAGAGTTAAGGTTTGACTGTTTCTGGGTAGAAGCCCATGAGCGGGGCTTTCATCAGAGTTTCATATGAATGGAAACCATTTAAAGAGACCCAAATTGAATAGACTAAGATAAATTAAGTACCTAAACACACAGTGCGCGCGCACACACACACACACACACACACACACACACACACTTGTTCTAACAAGTGTCAGAAATATCTTCCCAAGACATAAAATTCCCATGTACTATAAAACAGAAACTTAATCCAATAGACAGGACAAAAATAGTAAAGAAACCATCTAAACTAAAAAACATAGGTTAACCATTCTGTTGAATACTGATGTGGTGGAAGAATACAATTCCTGAATTTAAAATCTCTCCTTTGGTGCTGTATTTAATCATGTTGTCACAATTTTTTTTTTCTTAAAATATTCCCAGTGGAAAATGTGAAGTGGATACAAATGCCCAACTTGATTGTGTCCTGATGATGTGCAGGTAGAATGCTAAGCACCGTTTGTGTGTTATCTCATTCCTCAAAGTAATAGAGTGAAATAGGGGTAATTTTGATCCTTATTTTTGCAAATAGAAAATTGCAGCATATCTCCCCTTCACTTCCCTAAGAGGTACAGCCAGGATTTGAGCCTTTGAAGAATTGCTTAGTTCACGGTTGCAGTCCTAATTATTGTGGTGATTATGGTAATTACTATGGTAATTAAGGTATATCACCTCTAATGATAACTACTATTGGAGAAGCAGAGGAATCTTGTTAGTGAAAACACCATGTGTCTAAAAGAGAGAACAAAGAACTTTATAATTTAGACAGAGCACTGGGACTAATGGAGTTGGATTAGTTCTTGGTAAGTATGCTGTTAAAGTAAAACAAGAAAAATAGGCTGGATGGCAAAAGCCGAGATTTGGAAGGCAGTGGTGAAACACATACATGTACATACTCATGCACACCACACCATGCATGAGTCTCATATTTAACAAATGTTTTGTCTTTATAATTGTATCTTTTGACATTTAAAATTTTTTATGAAAGCACTTTATCAAGTTTTTACAAATCTTAGTTTTTCTCTCAGAGCTAGCAAATTTGTGTCCAACTGAAGATGACACAAATTTTCTCATCTTTCATTTTGGAAGTTTTAGAGTTTGAGTTCTTCTATTTAAATCCATGATTGCAGAAGGAATTTTTGAATAAGGTATTTATAAAGTAAGGATTGAGATTCACTTCATTTTTTAAAAAACATGAATTCACTTGTTTCACAACAATTTTGTGAAAAAAATATCAATTTTTGTTATATCATCTTTGTGTCTGCTGAGAATTATTTGGACACCTATGTAGGTCTATTTCTGGATATAGTGTCTTCCTTCAAGGATCAATATTTGCTTATTTGGATATCCCATCATGCATATTATTATAGTTTTGTGTTGGGAAATGGAGACAAGTAGTATCAATTCTCTTCCCTGGTTTCAGAATTGCTTTGCTATCCTCTATCTTTTGAGTCTTCATACCAGTTTGAAATTTCTATTGTCAATTTCTATGAAAAAGAATATACCTGCTCTGACTTTAATTAGGATTTCATTGAATCTGTAGATAAATTAATGAATAATTAATATCTTAATATTGTCTTCCCATATTTAGGCATGGTGTATCTTTCTACTCATTTACATGTATTAAAATTTCTATCCTGTTTATAATATTAAGTATAGGAATATGGTACATATTCTGTTAAAACTATCTTTAATTTTTTCTGCTTCTCATGATCTTATCAGTTCAATTTTTTTCTCTGTTTGCTTTTGATAGTAAAAAGTTTGCTTTTTATGTTCATGTTTATCCAGTGAGAGTTAGCTCACATTTTGACTACTTTTTGGATCAGAGTTGAGGTTTGACAGTTTCTGGGTGGGGTTATCTTCCGGATAAAAGCCCATGAACAGGACTCTCATCAGAGTTTCATATGAATGGAAACCATTCAAAGAGATCCAAATTGAAGTTAGACTAAGATGCATTAGTATTTGATAAATTAGTATTTGATAAACTAGTACTTTTTAGTCAGTAGCTTAAAGTTTTCTAATATAAACAACCATGTTGTCAATAAATAAACTGTATTGTTTTCTCCTTTCTGACAGGCAGGGCATGCTATTCAAATTATCTTTCTGCTTTATAACACTGACTAATACAGTGTTTCCCTCTAATACAGTGCTGAATAAAACGGTAAAATCAGACATCATTCTGTGTTATAGGCAGAAATAATGACAACTTCCACCGTTATGTATGAAAGGCCAACATGCATAATTTTAGTAATCATAGATGATTTTAGGATGGTATGATAATACAAATATAATGAAACAGAATATAATATAATAATAAATACCAGCATATACTATATGTCCTTATAGATAAAAAGCAGGTAAAATGAGCAAAGCATACAAATGAATGATAAATACCTAATTATAGTTATCTCTGTAAAATAGTAGTGAAAAGGAAATTATTTGGACTTGGAGAAAGTCTACAGTTCTTCAGTTGTATTTGCATGGTTTTATTACTTGAAACAGAGGTGAAGGAAGGAAGAACAGGTAGTATTTAAATAAGCAGTGAAAATATAAAGGACTTCCTTAGTGTCCTGAGAAATACAAGTAGAAACAGACAGTATAAATCCTGCAATTATTTAAGTTAGTTAATAAGTTGGAATCTGAATGTGGGCATTATTAAGAGCCAAGTAGAATGATTTAGTCTTAATAGTGTAAGCATGGAAGTCATATAAGTGTAAATATAAAAGTAGTAGAATGCAGGAACACAGATTGTGATGGGGCGAATGTCATTGAATACAGTGCCTGACCTTAATGCCTACGATGGAAAGGTAGATGTTTTTATTTGTCCTACAAAATATTTGTGAAGAGGTACACACTATGAGAACAGTAATAACAGCAAACTACAGAACAGTACTCTGTCTCTGGAAAAGTCACCTTTGTGTGTTTGATGTTAGGTATAGTAAAAGGTTGTCTAAAGCAAATTATAGGGAAAATAGCATCTTGGGCATTGGGAGGGCACCAAAGGTATATAGGACTAGCATGCTGCCCTAAAAATAAAGAGAAATATTTTAAGTGGGAGATAAGATATACCCATAACAAATACCTTTTAAAATATGACAAAACAAAGTAGCATGAAAACATTAACATTTATATCACAGTAACTACTTAATGGTTTACCTTGTTGTACAGTTAGTTCCTTTATATTCTGTCAGTACAAAATCTCAAGAAATGTGAAAATGAAAACTTAGGTCCCATATACCTTGTATGAAAGATTATTATCAATATATTTCATACTTTCTTGACTATCTTTAGGTGTCACGATTTAAATTTAACTTTTGTTACCAATTATAAATATATTAACTGTTAGGTTACAGTTATTATGGTGGTCTTAATAAATCAGTGGTAAGATCTAAATTAGAAAATTTCATTTATTTATTTCAGACAACAGTAAATTTATTTCTTTGTTTCTTTCTACAACTTTAGCCCTGCATCAGAAAAAAGATTTATAATATTACGGAACATTTAGCAACCCTTTTGACTTATTAATATAATTTCAGTATTATGAATATACTGAATATGGTATAGCATAAATGTAGTTCTATGATGATGGTCATATATTATTAGTTGGTTTTTGTTTTAAACTTATAAGGACTATGATATTTAAATAAATATGCCTTAATCTTTAATGTTCTTTTTTTAAAAAAAATCTTTATTGGTACATTACATATATGCATCATGATTGCACTCCATAATGGGGATTTGTACCAGTATAAGACACAACTTAATTCTCATTTTTTTCCCATAGCCCTACCCACCCTACCACCCCCATATACATAAAATTTGTTTCCTTACTTTTTTGTTATAATCTAATTATTTTTCCCCCTTCACCCTATTTTACTTTGAGCATTTTATATTCCACAATATATAACATACAATTCTAGGACTCATTTACATCTTTATTTTCTCATACCAGAGAAAAGATGCGATATGTACCTATCTGTGACCTATTTATTTCACTTATAAGGATGTCCTCAAAGTATGTTCATTTAAGTAGAAATGATTCAAACTTATCATTTTTTATGGCAGAATAATACTCCATTGTGTAGAAGAACCACAGCTTTTTTTATCCAGTCTCCAGTTAATGGACACTTGGGTTGTTTCTAAGATATAGCAATCACAAATTGGGCTACTATAAACATGGGTGCACATATGTCACTGTGATATGAGTCTTTTAATTCTTGTGTGTATATACCTAGCAGGGCAATGGCCAGGTCAAATGGGACCTCCAATCCTAGCTTTTTGAGGAATCTCCAAACTGATCTCCACAGGGGTTGTACGAGTCTACAGTCCCACCAACAGTGGAGAAGGGTTCCTTCTTCTCCACAGCCTCACCAACATTTGCTGTTGGGTGAATCTGAAATGGCAGCCATTCTATGTGGAGTGAGATGAAATCTCAATGTTGTTTTCATCTGCATCTCTCAAATGACTAATGATGTTGAGCATTTCTTCATATGCTTCTTAGCTGCTCTTCTTATTTTTTAAAAAATTTTAATCTTTATTGGTACATTACATATATGCATCATGATTGCACTCCATAATGGGGATTTGTACCAGTATAAGACACAACTTAATTCTCATTTTTTCCCATAGCCCTACCCACCCTACCACTCCTCCCACATACATAAAATTTGTTTCCTTACTTTTTTGTTACAATCTCAACATTTTCCCCCTTCTTCCTATTTTACATTGAGCATTTTCTATTTCATAATATATAACATACAATGCTAGGACTCATTTACATCTTTATTTTCTCATACCAGAGAAAAGATGTGATATGTATCTATCTGTGCCCTATTTATTTCACTTATGAGGATATCCTCAAGGTATGTCCATTTAAGTAGAAATGATTCGAACTTATCATTTTGTATGGTAGAGTAATACTCCATTCTGTAGAAGAACCACAGCTTTTTTATCTAGTCTCCAATTGATGGAGTTTTTTCCAAGATGTAGCAATCACAAATTGGGCTGATATAAACATGGGTGCACATATGTCACTGTGATATGAGTCTTTTAATTCTTGTCTGTATATACCTAGCAGGGCAATGGCCAGGTCAAATGGGACCTCCAATCCTAGCTTTTTGAGGAATCTCCAAACTGATCTCCACAGGGGTTGTACGAGTCTACAGTCTCACCAACAGTGGAGAAGGGTTCCTTCTTCTCCACAGCCTTGCCAATATTTGCCATTGGCTGATTCTGAAATGGCAGCCATTCTATGTGGAGTGAGATGAAATTTCAATGTTGTTTTCATCTACATCTCTCGAATGACTAATGATGTTGAGCATTTCTTCATATGCTTCTTAGCTGCTCTTACTTCTTCCTCTGAAAAATATCTGTTCATTTCAGATGCCCATTTTTGAATTGGGTCTTTAAATTTGGGTGGGCTGATTTTTTTGAGCTCTTTATATATTCTAGATAGTAGCCCTTTGTCTGTTTAATGTTCTTTAGAGTGAGTCCTAAAATGTTCTATTTTAAATTAGCACATTAAAATATGAATAATGTGTTAAGATAGAGATTCTTTTGCCACTGTAATAGATATATTTTATTATTTTTCAAAGGAAAATGAATATATCTGAATCAGTGGGAAAATTTTCAGAAGAAATAAATTAGTCTACACTGAGTTGCTTATAAGTTCAAAAGGAAGCATGAAGTGGAATATTCACAGTACTTACTGCAATTTTGTATTTTGTTTTACTGTGAGTAGCATACAATGTTTGGAAGGAGAGAAAAATAGAACATAAAAACAATCTTTGAAAACCTAGTGCCTGAGAAGTTCAATAACAATGACTTGAAAATGGTTTACAAGTAGAAGTTGTATTATGGAATGAAACATTGAAAAGAGTGGGGTTTCACAGCTATAATTTATCATCGCAAAAGAAAAAGCACGATCTTTGTGTTTTATTTCTGCTGTTTTTATTAGGAAACACTCCCTAGAGCATAAAGAAGGAAATTGCCATTAATTGAACATATGTAATTGAGTGAATAAGTTCAGTTTTTAACCTACTATAGCTCTCTGTGGAACACTCAGGTGAAGGTATTTAGGAGGTAGTTAGACACACACACACACACACACACACACACAAGTGCTTTGGGAGTAAATATATTAAAGGGATATTATGTGATTAACACTAGCCGCTCTCTAAACATTCTCATGATTGATCTATGTCTTCTCTTTGGTTTCTCTCACTGTATGTGACCTATAATCAGGAGTGAGAAACAGAGATTAAATAAATGATCTGTAGAATCGGGACCCTGTGTGGATAAGGAATCAAACTCAATACAGTAAAAAAGAGCACTGTCAGAGAGTTTGTTTTTTTTCTCAATAATTATAGCTAATCTTAATGTACATCTTCAAAATCAGCAGTTCTCAATGGTTTTGGGCCACATATACTTTTACTTGTAAAAAATATTAAGGACTCAGAAAAGGTTTTGTTTTATTCATTATACATATTGATTATTTACATTAGAATCACAAGTGAAAAAAATGTAAAGTATTACATCATTAAAATAATCATTATAAATAAATTACATTAAGATAAATCATATTTTAATAAAATATTCAACAGCAAAAACTGTGAGTGGAGAGGTATGGGATTATATTTTATGAATCTCTTCAATGTCTGAATTAATAAAAGACAACTCATGTTCTCGAATCATCTATACATTTGATTTGTTGTAAATCTTGTTATGTTCTAGGTAGAGTTTAAAGCAAATCTGGCCTTATGTAGATATGCTGTTGAAAAATAAGAGTATTTCAGTATTTAGTAATATTTTAGTATTAAGTAATATTTTCAGATAATATTTGATACACAGCTAACAAATATTACTTTATAAAATTATGATATAAAATCTGAGGCTTTATCAATACATTTAACATATATTGATTTATGCTGTGCTTTAAATAGCTCTTTTAATCAAGGAATCTTTTGAAATATTTATAAAATATTGGCTTATTGAGTAATGTGTCTCTCTCAAACATTGGCATATTTTATTAAATAATAAAAATAATCATTTTGTTAATATTAAATAATTTTAATATTTGTTAATATTAAATAATTTTTTTCTTTCTTTTTTTTAAAGATATATAGATTTATTCACAGAGAAACATTTAATAATCAATTTTTTTAAAAAAAGAAAGGCTACATTATTTTAGTAGAAAATATCTGAAAATGGAAAGCCTATTCTCTAAAAATAATAATAGTTTTCTCTAGATGTAAAGAACGATTTCTCATTTCTTGTTTCTATGGCTACCCTATCTCCACCATGAACCACTTTA
>PVIR01004055.1:0-47159 GCA_004026965.1 Petromus typicus
GATTCACAGAAATTTTAGACAAACAAAAACTCTATTACATGAAGTTTAGCTGTAGCTCTGATAATAGCTTCTTTGTTTTGCTCTTGACTGAAAACCATCCAAAGCATAACTGCCTGTTAAACTTGGTAAATAAAAAATAATTTTTAGGGCTGGGGATTTAATTCAGTGGTTTCAGTGTCTGCTTGGCAAGTCTAAGATTCAGAATTCCATCCCTGGTACCACATACCACAATGCCGAGTGTGGTGGTTTATGCTTGTAATCCCAGCGCTCAGGAAGCAGAGGCAGGAAGATTGAGTTTGAGGCTAGCTTGGGCTACATAGTGAGTTCAGGGCCAGCCTGAACTACAGAATGAGACCCTGTCTCAAAAAACAAAACAGAAAGAAAAATTTTAAAAATATATACCACTAATGCAACTACTATGGAAATCGGTGTGAAGATTTCGAAGAAGAGTAAAAACAGAAATTCCACTCAACCTGGCTATTCTTTTACGTTTTCCTGAAAGAGTTAAAGACATCATATTAGAATGATACATGCATACACCTATGTTTACAGCAGCACAATTCATAATAGCTAAGTCGTGGAAGCAGCCCCTAGGTTCATCACTAGATGAATATATAAGGAGAATGTGCTATTTACACACCATGGAGTACTGCTCTGCCAAAGAAGGATAACTTGAAATATTTTTAGGAAAATAGATGCACCTTGAATCCATAACATTAATTAAAATAAGACACACAGTTTAAATATCGTATAGTGTCTCTTATGTGAGAAACCCAAAGTATAAATACATTGAAGAGCACAATAAAATACAGACAATAGGAATTAGGGAGACAGATCTTTTGCAGATGGGAAAAGGACCAAGAGTTGGAGTGAAGGGGAACAAAGGAAGGGAAAGAGAATGTAAAAAGAATTCAGATGTGTCATGCACATGTCCCAACTACCCACAATGAATGTATTCATCATACATTACAAGCATATAGTAATAAAAGGAAAAAGTGCATACAAGTTGTTTTTCCAAACTTTGACACTATATTCTTTTAACATTTCTCAAAATGTTGACTTGTCCATAAGTTTCCATTTTAGAGCCATAATTAGGCATCCAGTAAAAGAAGGAAATAGTAGCAATGTCAAGTGGTGTTGAAATATTCTTGAGGTCATATCCAAAAATGAACTAGTCACTTGGATGAAGCAATATAATGATGTTTCATGTGAGAACAATTATATGCTATTTCAGCTAGATCTTTATATCTCTAACTACAAATTTTTAGAGAATTTTAATTCAAATTGTGGCAACACAGACAGAACTTTAGGTTATGCCTTTAGGGATTACTATTTTTTTTTTAATTTTTAAATTCAAATCTTTATTGGTACAGTATGAATACACATCATCTTCACATTCAACATTGAGAGTTTGTACCAGAATATGACATGAGTTGATTCTCATTTTTCCCCTTGCCTCCCCTGCAACCCCTACCCCTATATACATAATCTTTGTTTCCTTTTTTCTTTATTACTATTCCATTGTTTTCCCCCTTGTTGTTTACCCCTACACCCTCTTTCCTTTTAAATATTTTCTTTTTTTTTAATTGTCTTTATTGGTACATTAAATATACACATCATGATTGCACTCCATAATGGGGATTTGTACCAGTATAAGACACAACTTAATTCTCATTTTTTCCCATAGCCCCACCCACCCTACCACCCCCCATATATATAAAATTTGTTTCCTTACTTTTTTGTTACAATCTCAACATTGTCCCCACTTTAGGGATTACTATTATCTAAAGTACATTATTTGAATCAAATTAACAGCTTAGTACTAGAAACAAGTGTCAAATCAATAGGTAGTATGGCTAAAAAACCTTCCTTAAACAAGTTAACAGTCAAGTCAAACATAAGCTCATTGTTTTATAAAGTATTTCTGTACCACAGCTAAAAACTGATTAACAAGCTATCTATCAGATGACTTATATGCTTTTTCTATAACATTTTATGATACTTAGGAATATTAAATAATGATGACTGCTATGTTTTTCTTTTTCCTTAGGACTCTTAGAATAATTTCATCATAAACAAGAAACCTAATCTAATGCTTTCTGGTTTACCAAGGAAATAAGCAACTCTAGTATGTCCTTAGAATTTTGCCACATATTCATCATGTACTTTTGGCAACCTGTAAAGTACTTAGGTTTGCTACACCATACTTAGCAACTTCACAGGGATATTATGAAATTTAGTAATTATCCTTATAAAAATTTTTGAGGTATACAGATGAAAGAGAGAGTTGTACGGCATACATACAATTAATTGCTATGTGCTTGATGAGAAATGCCACTTAAAAACATCTAACAACATGGATGAACCTTAAAAACATTGTGCTACATGAAATAAGCCAAGTCACAAAAGACAAACCTGTACTGCGATGCTATATATATGAGGTACTAGTCCAATTCATACAGACAGATAGCAAAGTCATGGGTGCCAAGGGTGGCATTTCATGGTTGCAGAGTTTTGGGAAGATTCAAAAATTCTCAAGTTGGATGGTAGTTATGGTTGTGCAGTATGAATGCATTGAATAATGCTTTGAAATTGTTAAAGTTGTAAATGTAATCATAAATGTCAAATTTAGCCATGATGAAAAATTTAACAAGAGTAAAAATCAGAATATAAATTACAAACCAGTGTTAAAATTTCTTCCTCACTTACTAATTCTTAAAACATTAATGAAATCATTCTTTTACTCATTCACTAGGTAAATATTTGCTAGTACATTTATTTGTTTTTTTATTGGTAGTGGGAATTGAACCCCCTTGAGCTACATCTCCAGCTCTTTTTACTTTTTATTTTGAGACAGGAACTAAGTTGCCCACACTAGGTTTAAATTTACATTTCCCCTGCATTAGCCCCAGAATGCTGAGACTACAAGTGTGTGCCACCATACCTGGCTTATTTACACTTTTATTTATACTGTGGTACAAAATAATGAACCCAGAACTTCCGTATTAAGTTATATCCCCAGCTGTATGTATGTATGTATGTATGTATGTATGCATGTATGTATGCATGTATTTACTTATTTGAGACAGGGTCTTGCTACGGTTCCTAGCTAGGCCTGATTGGGTGATCCTTCTGCCTCAGCCTCCTACTGTGCTGGTATTACAGAACAGGCCACTATAACTGGCTTTACTGAGTGCTTTTTCAATGTTACAAGCACAGTGCTAGACCTAGGAAGAGGGCAGTGAAGAACATTAATCAAGGTTAATAACTGTTTTCATAGGATTTATATTCTAGTAGTGGTGACGTAAAAAATAATGAAAAAGAAATTGTTATGCCTCCTTACAGTGACAGGTTCTACGTCAAAAGGCGAGGAGGTGGAATAATGGCAATAACCACATCTCTGAGAAGAAAACTGCCCTAAGAGAAAAACAAAGAAGAAATACTCATGATAAAGAGAAATTGTAAATGCCAAAGCCCTGAGGTGAAGAGATTTGGTGTTTGCAAAAAATGAGCAGAAGACCCAGGGCTGGTGCACATTAAGCTAGAACAGGCTGGAGGAGAACCAAGCGCAGATGATGGGAGGCCTGAAAAGCAACAGGAAGTAGGGAAGATGTTGGTCCACATATTCTGAAGCCATGTGGGGCATTTTGAATATCAAAATGATGTCATCTTCAGTTTTTTTTTAACAAGAGAGATACTTTGGCCACTGTGTACAGATTAATTTTGGAGGTGGAGGACAAAGAAAATCAAAACAGAGATGCCAGTTTAAAGACTGTAGTAAGTCAGGTGAAAATAAGACAACCCTTGTGTTCTCATGGTAGTAACACTGGTGGTGAGAAGAAACTATATGCTTGTTTGCGGACAGACCAAACAGAAGAAAAGACAGTACAATCACAAATGACTTTAGTATACATTACAGCCTAGGTTCAAACTACAGCGTGGGAGGATGGGCGCTTGAGGGCTGAGGGTGGAATCCTCCAAGGTCCTTAATTGGGTGAACTGAATGAATAATATTGCCAAACCCTGAGATCGAGTACACTGGTGTAGAAACAGATTTAAGGGTTGTGCTAACAGTGATAGAAGTAAGGAATTGAGTGTTTGGTTTTGGCAAAGTTAAGTTCCCAAGTTTCAGGAAAGATAAGATGATAAAGTGTGTAAGTGATTTTCTCCCATGATTTTCGAAATAATTTCCATATAACTCCTTAACTAAATAAATTCCATTTATTTTCCTGCATTTCCAGCAATAAGGTCAGATTTTGCATTTATTAGATGCTTAGTAATAATGTTGCTTCTGCTTTTCCATTTTTGCTGATGAGCAAATACTTTAAATTGCATTGGTGCTCTACCAGTGCAACTGAGAGGACAAGAGCATGAACAGGGTAGTCAAAGCAGAAAACATAAGCTGAGGATGTGTGGTATACATGGATGACTCTGAAGGTATTTTGCTGTAAAGAATATACAGAAATGGAACAGTAGCTGGAGGAGGAGTGGTGCCTGGGACACAGCACAGCACATTTATATGCTGATGAGAAGATATGAAGAGAAAAAACATGGAGAAGCAGCTGCAAAATTATTACTAAGCATCTAGTAAATCCAAAAATCTGTCATTCCTTGAAATGCAAGGAAAATAAATGGAATTTAAAGGATTATATGAAAACTATTTTTAAAATCATGTGAGAATATAAAGATATTTAAGTGAAAGTTCTTTAGAAATAATAATGTTTTATAATAGAGGCTGTGAGGTTGAAAATATTATACAAAGTAATGTAGACATGACATGACAACAATGCCCTTCTAAACTTTACACATACAGCTGCACCACATAAAAATAATGCCATGCACAGCTTTTATTTGATTACACACAGTGGGATTCAAATAAGATCAACATTAGACAAAGAATAATGTCAGCACCTTAAAACACCATCATTGTACTTTCTCTTTTTTCTTCTCTGCATGAACCTATTCCTAGTTTTGGATTTCACTGTCCCCCTATTCTGTAACTCATCAAGCACCCAAAACAGAAAGTCATTCCCAAGTACACTTACACAGATGTTCATGATTTCCGGAGTTTCTCTTTCTCCTGTAATTATTTCTACCGTGTTTTCTTGTGTCCTTAAAAATAGTTAAGAATTTGAAAGGCAATATAGACTATTGACTAATTATATATTAGTGTAAAGTTACTCAAACACACATTCAAATTTTAATTTTTTCCTTCTAACTATAAATCTTTTTCATCTTATGTATCTTTAGGTCTTCTCCTACTCTAAAAAAGGATGAAAGTTGAATCTACAAAAGTAAATAATATACAAAATAAAATGATAACTGAAGAAGTTGAGAGTACAAAAATCAGACGAGACCAAAACTAAGGCTGATTTTGGAAACATGCCACAAGACCCTGCAGCCTGGGGAGCAGATATATGTCTTTGAATTTCTTAGGAATTGCAATAAAGAAATAACAGTCATTTCCAACTTTTAATTTTTATAACATTCTTAGTATTCATAAGTGGAAAATAAATTATTTTCTTAAAGAAAGAATAGCTGTTTTTGTTATTGTAACCTAAGGAAAGTTCTATTGAATTTAGAATAGTTCAAAAATATTCTGGAAAGAAACAGAATCATGAGCCTTGGAGGATGATTTAATTTTTGTCAGAGATGGCCAACAGTAAAGTACTTAAGCATTTCAGCATCAAAAACAATGTGCTTTACACATGTAGCATATTATTTTAATTCATGAATAAAATCTGAAATATATAGGGCAGTAGTGTACATGTTTTAGTTATTTCTTCCTAAAGTGTTTAAAATTTACAAAATAACAAGGACTTTTTAGAGATAAGGTTCACCATTTTAACTATTAATAAAGGGTACAACTCAGTGCTCCTAGTATATTCAGTGTCATGTGACTAACCATTATCTAATTGTAGAATATCTTCTGCCAAAAGAAACAAACACTAAACCAGTTAAGCAGCCATTTCCCAGTTCCTTCAGTGCTTCTGATGAATTCCTTCCCTCTTCAACTGTCAAATGCCTTGCCTTGTCAGTGAAAAGGTGACATTCCTGAGAAGGCATATTATTTTAACAATAAAAACAAAAATCGTTCAATCATCAGAAAAAATACATATTAAAACAGCTTATAGCATTTCCATGGAAACTATCAGAATCCACAGATTTTAGTTTGAGAAATAAAAGGTATATAATGTTTTGATACTCAGTGAATTAAGGTAGACAGACAAAATATTATCACTCAGATGAATTAAACATTGAAAACTATCCATTTTATGTATATACATTAGCTATAAATTAGCCACATGAATTCTTATTTATGAGAAATGAGTTGTTCCTGCAGACTAAAGGAAAGCTTAAAATCTTATTTTATAACTATAAAAGTAATGCTAGGTGGGTCCTTTGACAGAGGTAATGGATACATATCAATGCATGGACTACTCTGGATTGAAGACCTCTTTTTTTTCTCATTGAACTCAGGGCCAAGTCTTTTTTTTTTTTTTTTTTTTTTATGGGGGGGATTTCCTTAAATTGGTTAGACTGGCCTTGAACTTGGAATCCTCTTGCCTTTGCCTCTTGCTGAGTTGGAATTATAAGTATGTGAAAATACCACACCCAATTTAGGCAATTTAAAATTCTGGAAATACAAGATATAAGCTTCAGCTAATTAGTTACATTAAATCAGCAGCCAGAATCATGAAAAAATTTCTCTATATTTCCTACTTATGATCTGTTTAAGAGCTGGAATTTAAAATAATTGTATTGGACTTGTTGGGAGAAGATGACATGAAAAGCTGCCAAGCTTAGTTAACCAAATATTGAAATTTTACTATATAGTAGGCTGGAGATACAGCTTGCCTAGCTGAATTTCATTCCCAGCACTGAAAAAAAGAAAGAAGACATTACATTTAACTAGATACAATTTTTACTTCGATATTGTCATAGTAAATGAGTTTTATTGTTCAATTTAGAATTTTTTCTTGTATAGTCAAGTTTCCATGACTTCCTCCCAACATTACTTGGAATGGTTTCTGTTCTACCTAGAGATGTGCAGGCAATATTTACTAAGTAACAATTTATATCAGCTGTTCTATAACAAATTATGTCAATTTATAAAAAGCATTTCAACATATATTTTAATGTCACCAATGAAGCTTTGCAAATTTGTCTCATTCAACTTTGTTCTCAAAACCACCAGAAAGAGTTGACATAATTAAAAAGCCTATTTTTATTTTCTGTTAGTGAATCAAACAAGCATAAAGACTGAAATTCTTCAAAGAGAATGGCTGCCTTCAACTTCTTAAAAAAAAAAAAAAAGCCAAATGAGCTATTCAGGATAAAACAATTATTTTTGGAGTGACTTGAAGAATGTCAATGTATTTGCAACCTTTACAGACTGGGTTCCTCTTTTCCTTACTGTACACCTTGGAAAAACAAGCAAAGTCAAAAACAAAAACAAAAGCAAATTTAATGCTGAATTTCTGTAATTATCCAACTCACTAACCAACAAAGTCTTTGTTACTAAACAGAAATAGCATTAAAAAGTACAAATTATAGGGCCGGGGATTTAGCTCAGTGGTTCCGGCGCCTGTCTTGCAAGTGCAAGGACCCAGGTTCGATCCCCCGGTAAACCACATACTATATTGGGTGTGGAGACTTATGCCCAGCAACAACCAGTACCACATATGACAGTGCCAGGTGTGGTGGCTCACGCCTGTAATCCCAGCATTGGGAGGCAGAGGCAGGAGGATTGCTGTGGCATGAGTTTGAGGCTGGGCTCAGGGCCAGCCTCAACTACAAAGTGAGACCCTGTCTCAAAAAACAAAAAACCAAAAAACCAAATATAATGTTTGCTATTTTTAAGAGATGGTAAATCTAGGATTTAAAAGAAAACATAATAAATAAATAAATAATAGAACATAGAACATATACCTCATCTATCTTTAGGATCTAAACTTTATAGGAATAAAATAATCTTCAACTGGATCATTCCACACTTTTTAAAAGAAGGAGTGTTTCAATGCCAGGCATGGGGGTTCACGCCTGTAATCCCAGCACTCAGGAGGCAGAGGCAGGAGGATTGCTGTGAGCTTGAGGACAGGCTGAGTTTCATCTGAGTTCAGGGTCAACCTGAACTACAAAGCAAGAACCTGTCTCAAAAAACTGAAAAAAGGGCCAGGGATTTAGCTCAGTGGTTACAGTGCTTGCCTTGCAAGTGCAAGGGCCTGGATTCAACCTCTGGTGACCACATCCAACAATGCCAGGGTGCAGAGACTCACACCCACCAGGAATTAGCTGGGCTTGATAGCTAACACTGGAAATCCTAGCATTCAGGAGGCAGAGGCAGGCAGATTGCTGTGAGTTTGCAGCTGAGCTAAGGGCCAGCCTGAACTACAAAGTGAGAGCCTGTCTCCAAAGGAAAAAAAAAAGCAAAAAACCTGGAAACAAAAAAGGAGTGTTCTGTGCATTTTCATTTTCCAGATGCCCATAACAATTGTTCAACGAATTACTTGTTGAATGAATGAAATATGCCCACCTCCTAGCACAGATACTTCCTCAAAACCTTAGTAACAGATTGTGCAGCCAAAGTAACTACAGTAGAATGTAATCTGGCTTTTTTAGGTTACATTTCAGTACATAATTTAGGAAAATTATCCATATTTTACAGCTGCAGTCCTAATTCTACTCACCTTAAGTAACAAACAAAATCATATAGATCTAAAATTCCTCTAAAGTTAGAGGACCAAGAGATAGCTTCTTAAGAACATAAAAATAACCATGGTTTATACTACTAGACTAAATATGACTCAAAATACCAAAATTTACTGAGATCACCTGATTTTTTAAATGAGTAACTATACAAATGAAACAATTTTGACAGAACAGTGGGAGCATTATGTATATAAGAACATAATATTGTGACTTGAATTTCTTAGAGACTATGTGGCTGATTCCACTAAATGTTAAAACTGCAATAAAAGAGCAATCAATATAAGAGAAAAACTACAAATCTGTGTAACATAAGTCAAGTTAGGAGCTAACGTATGGTACTTTCCACTACTTGGAAGTCATTTCCATATGCATAAGATAGAAACATTAAGTGCAGAATAACTTCTTTTTAAAGTACAATGTGTAAACGGGAACCTTTATTTTTCTTATTTTTGTTTAGAAACTGCAGGACACATTACAACATTTAAAGGATCTGGACATGGCATAGGCCTGCAATCCCAGGACAATGGGAAGTGGAGGTGGGAGGACTGCAAATTCAAACCCAGCTTGGACAATGTAGCATGACTTTGTCTCAGAAAAGAGAAGACAAGACTCAGCATAAAGGCCTTGAGCTCAGAAAACGAATGTGGTAATAATACAGAAAAAAGAAAACAAAGATTGTGTATATAGGGGGTGGGGGGTTGCAGGGCAGGAGGAAAAGGGAAAAAACGTGAAGCAAGTCATATCATATTCTGGTACAAACTCTCAATGTTGAATGCGATTATGATGTGTATTCATAATGTATCAATAAAGATGAAAATAAAAAAAACTGAGGATTAAAATTTCAAATTGCAGGGAATTAGGCAAGAAGTGAAATATACAATAGCAGTAGTATATCACAAAAGAGGTAAGCAATGCACCAAATAAATAGAATTCTGTCCCATGCCATATTATCTAGTGATTATCTAATGATTCTAGCAGAACATGCATGTACATACTCTACATGGCTGGAGAGGCTGAGGCAGGAGGACTAGTTAAGGACAATACGTGAGTTCCCATAGTAGGAAGGAGAGATGAAGGTAGAGGAAAGGGGAGAAAGTGAAAGGTCAAGAATTCCTCACTATCCTCTAATCCCTGATTGAATTCACAAGAAATTAAAATTAGTCAAACACCTGTTTTTCTAAGAACATCATACAATAACAATCTGTATGCACTACAACTAGTGTGTAAAAAATGCAAAATTGAAAGAAAGTTCAACGAGTTCACTGCAATGAACGAAACATAAAAGTGTTTGGTTAACCATGCAAGCATTGTTCTAGCCTGGAATGCGTCATTTGAATATGACAGACAACATCAAATTAGGAACATTATATGAAAAATTGGGGGACGATAACTTTCCTCAAAAATTCCAAGTCAAAAAAGATCAACAAAAGCTTGTAGAAAAGTTCCATACTGAAGGAAACCAAAGAAAAGTGACTATTTATTGTAAAACCTGACCATAGATTGATCCTACATTGAAGAGAGAAAACCCAAAAGACATTTGGTCAACTGAGAAAAACTGAACACAGAGAGATTAGAATTTTACACTGACTTTAAATTTCCTCTTGTTGATAGCTGCACCCATCTATATTCTCAAGATATATACACTAAAGCTTTTAGTGATAAAGAACCAGTGCTCTCAAACGGCTCAGAACTCTCAGCTTAGATTAAAAAGGGCTTTTTTGGTGAATCTGGATAAAGGAATATAGGCTATGTGAGTATTTTATTGTTACTGCCACATTTTATAAGCTCTAAATTATATACAAATAAAGAATTTGAGTGTTTAGGTAAAAGCTATATGAAGAATTCTAACCTACAACACTGAAGAATACTATAAACTATTAGCATATAACTCTTATAAAAGTATCATCTCAAAGCACTATCAGCATGCCACACTTAAATATGAAGATGTCAGTTCAGTACCTTTTATAAAATTCAATAAATATCACTAGGTCAGTTTTATTGGATAATTCTATATCTTGGTGAGTCCTTTTTTCTGTAGTCATAAAGTTCAAACTGGGCCTTGCATCTGCTAGGGAAGCATCTGTCACTGCACTGCATCCCCACTCCTATCAGTAATTTTTATTAAGATTCAGTATTGTGCAAAATCACCACTGGCAAAGGTTATTAATAATGTTACCTTGAAAAACCTATTCTGCACAACTGAACTGAGTTTTCACTCACACTTCATGGGTCAAGACGAATGGGTTGTCTGTTGGTGACTGGTACCTGAATGTTGACTGATTAACACAATTCATTAACAACAGAATAATTAAATGTCAAATTTTATGTCTGATATTTAAACTCCATGAATGCTTTATTCTTATTTTATTCTTTTTAAATAACTTGCTTGGGTTGGTGTTTTAATTTCTTCCATGCTGTTTTTATTGTTTCTTTAGTGGAACTTTGTTTTTTTTCCTCATTTTTATCCCCCTTCCCTTTTTGGTGGCGGTGGGGGTGCACCTCAAACACACTAAGTAGGTCTACCATTGAGCTATACGCTCAGACATTATTGTATTTGTCCTTTTATTTTTATAAATTTTTTTTTTTTTTGAGACAGGGTCTTGCTTTGTAGTTCAGGCTGGCTCTGAGCTCACCCTCAAATTCTCATCACAGCAATCCTCCTGCCTCTGCCTCCCGAGTGCCGGGGTTATAGGTGTGAGCCACCATGCCCAGCACTGTGGTATATGGTATTGATTGCCAGTCGGCATGAGTTGCCATGCCCAGTATGGTATGTGGTTACCGGGGATCAAACCCAGGCCCTTGCACTTGCAAGACAGGCGCCAGAAACACTGAGCTAAATCCCCGGCCCCTCTCCTTTTATTTTTTAAATTTTATCTTAGAGTTATCACTTCAGTCTCAGTTCCTATGATTGTAACACAAACCATAGGCACAATATTACAGTAGACTTGAATCATTTTTCTGTCTATTTATATATAAAAACTACAAAAACTAAGCCTTAGATTAGAACTTACACATTTAGGCTAAAGTGGGTTCCTACCATACTAATGTACTTGTACACAAATTCTATACTTTGACTAATGGAGGAACACTGCTTTCTTGTATTACATACATCCTTGGTTTTTGTCTTACCTAATTATATAAACTCTATAAATAAAATATAACATAATGCATGAAGATAAATGAAAGCTTATATTCATGAAAGTGCTTACTGTAGTCATTTAATTATTGGAAGTACATCAGTAGTAAAGAATCTTCTGACAGTTCTGAAGGTCTCCTATAATTATTTTATAGTATAATACTTTAAATCTCTGGATACCTATATGGAATTTTACAATTTATGAAGATAATTTATGTATTTTTTCATATTAGTTCTTAATTTATTGTTGAGTTACATAGAGCAAGAAGAGGAAATTGCAGCTCAGAAATATGAGTTACTCAAATTACACGGGCATTAAAGTGGCAGAACAGAGGACTTAAACACTAGCATGTTTTAAACCTAAACAAAAATTGAAAAGACTCTGCTATGTCACATTATAGGAACAGGTATCAGGAAATACAGAAAATGGTTACGTAAGACCCAAAACTGCACTGCATGATTATCCTGAGACATAAGTCATCAAAATTATCTCTGTAACATACAGACTGGGCATCAGGATTTCATTTTGTACCGTTGTGGAACATGCAAATGTGCTCTACTTGCCAAAATTTTATTACATCAAAATACTGAATTAGGGCCAAGGATGTAGCTTAGTGGCACTGCGCCTGCCTGGCAAGTACAAGGTCCTCAGTTGGATCCCTAGCACTGAAAAAAAAAAAAACTACTGAATCAAATAAATATTTGTAATTCTGTTTGTTTTGGGAAGGTATGAAAAAAACAACTGGAAGCCAAGAGTAAACAATACCACAATATATATCATTTTTCACTTTTCTAAGATAACATCTTCACTGTTTTTACCCAAATCATTATAATTGTAAACCAAACCACAGCCATGAAAATAGACAGTAACATATGTTAAAAACAAATCGTGCCCACCGCAGTGGAGAAGGGTTCCCTTTTCTCCACAGCCTCGCCAACATTTGTTGCTGGCTAATTCTGACAGGGCAGCCGTTCCTTGTGGAGCTAGATGAAATCTCAGTGTTGTTTTCATCTGCATCTCTCGAATGACTAATGATGTGGGAATGTAAACTTGTACAACCTCTGTGGAGATCAGTATGGAGATTCCTCAAAAAACTAGGACTGGAGGTCCTATTTGACTCAGCTATCACTCTGCTAGGCAGATACACAAAGGAATTAAAAGAGTCATTTCACAGTGACATATGTGCACCCATGTTTCTAGCAGCTCAGATTGTGATTGCTAAGTATTGGAAACACCCACATGTCCATCACCTGGAGACTGGATAAAAATGATGTGGTCCTTTTATAGAATGGAGTATTACTCTGCCATTAAAAATGATAAGATTGAGTCATTCATACTCAAATGGATGTACCTTGAGGACATCCTCATAAGTGAAATAAACAGGTCACAGATGTGTAAATATCATATCTTTTCTCTGATATGAGAAAATGAACTTGTAAATGAGTTGTAGTATGTATAGTTGATATTGTGAAGTAGAAAATATTTAAAAGGAAAGAGTGTAAGGGTAAATAACAAGGGGAAAATGAATGTGGTAATAATAAAGAAAAAAGAAAACAAAGATTGTGTCTATAGGGGGTGGGGGGATGCAGGGTGGGGGGAAAAGGGAAAAAATGAGAATAGAGTCATGTCATATTCTGGTACAAACTCTAATGTTGAATGTGATTATGATGTGTATTCATAATGTACCAATATGGGTAAATAAAAAAAACGTGAAGAGAGAAGATCATGGGAAAGTCTGGCCTACTCTTTGAGTATACTTACCCTTCCACTGAACCAAAGCTTTCACTCTGGCAAAGGTACGACTAGAAGAGAATGAACAAAATTTCTCCTCAGATTAAATTCTAATGAGCAATGAAGGTGGTTTATATAATTCTGTCTTTGTATGTGAATGAGTGAACCAGTAAAAAAGAAAGCTGGACATAAATGATGTCATTGAAAGACAAAGACAATATGTGAAAGATTAATGAAGATACATTATAAGAAATAAAAACAAATGATTATTTTTTACTTCCAGAAAAACCAAAGAAAATTTTATATCTATAAAATAAGTTATACGATGAAATAGTACAAATCCAAACTTGTAAATTTAACACAAAATTAGCTAAAACTCAAAAGGATTACTTTCTGGAATGTGACAAAAATTATTAAGATCTGACAAGAAATTATCAATAAAATGCTGAAATAAATTATCAAAGATGAAAGATATATTCTAAGTAATAAGGTTAGGGTTAGCAGCAAAAATATATAAAGAATGAAACATATACGTCGATTATTTTTCATTTTGTTTTTGTTGTGCTAGAGATGAACCCAGGGCCTTGCAAATGCCAGGCAAGAATTCTACTGCTGATTTACACCCCATTCCCATAGTTATACCCCATTCTAATTTTAATTTTTCAGTTAGTGTAGATTAGTAATACAGAATAATAAGATTTATGTTGGTGCATTGGTACATACATATAACATATTTTGATAGTTTTTAACCCATAGTCCTCTTCCCCCTTCCTCTTTTCTCCTTTGCCATCTCTAAAAGTCTACCTTTGAATATCCTGTCATCTCTATCAAGAAATATTTTATATTTTCTATACTGGTGAAAAACTATCCCAAAATGATTATTAAATAAAAACAAAAATTATAAGCCAATTGAGTGGGATCTTATTTTTATGCATGTATGTTTACAGCGAAGAGTATTTAAAACTTTTTAAATATGTGTGTATTTTTACAGAGACAAACATTTACCTCTAGGCAAAAGGATTTTAAATTATTTGACTTTCTTAAATTCTTTATTACTTAAACTTTTGTAAGAGCAAGCATTGCTTTTATAATCATAAGAACTATTTTATTTCTTTAAATACATTAAATTTTAAAAACTGCAAAGGAAATACCAATTCCTGGCCCAATGATTATTTTTGTTACCAAAACCACTGACACATGCAAATATTGTATAAAGGAAAACATATTTTGAATGTAACCCAAGATTAGAGGACCTCAACACCCCAGAGACAGGGTAGAACTAATTATATGAAAAGCTTCAATCATAGCTCTATTTTAAAACATATGTGAAATAATCTAGATTGTCCAGAGTACTTTAATAATCTCACAAGAAATAAAAATAGGTACTTGGATAAGAAAGAGAAAAGGTGAAATGAATAGCTGAGACATTTATGAGGCGTATTCAGTCTTCAAACTGCTTTTCAAATAACTCATATTTTTAAAATAATTGAAAGAATTATTCATCATATGAAAGGAATTGTTTTATTTAAATCACAGAACTTAGGTGATTTTAGCTATATTAAACTAAGTAAAATTTGTTTTCAATTGTCATCATCTATCAAGATACCACAAAAAGAAAAAAACTAAAAGTTAAGTTTTCATAGAATAAAGCCACAAAAATAAATTTTCCTTTATGAAATATTCTAGTGCTTAAATTTCCTATTTGAATTCAAGAAAAAAAAAATACTAAACAAAGATTAAATTCAAAGCAAAAAGAGAACAAGCAATAGGAGAATGAAGAAACTAACACTGGGGTTCCAATTTTCCACTACCTCATCTTAATTTCCTAATAAGTAAAATAACATTGCTGAGTAATAAACATTTTTTGTGGAGCATTATTGATATGATGCTCCAAAATCTTGGAAAAAAATTACATGGTCCATGAAGAAAATTCCATGGTGAATTAAGTTCATAAACTTGTGTATACTTTTTAAAAAGTTTTGTGTACTTTTACCTTCTTTGGAGATTCATAATGTGCTACACTGCAGAAACTATTTAATGCTGTACAATATAACCCACTGTCTTTAATTTTCTAAAATTAAAGACAAATTAAATGGCCTTCAATAAAGGAGTGAATAAAATGATTATATATCCCTGTGTAATCTTTGTAAAGATGATATTTCATATATTGACACAGTAATTTTATTATACAAATACAAAAGATAAACTATGGAATACATATAACTAGATTTTTTTAGATTATATATTTACATATACATAAAACAGTCTTAAATGATACACACCAAATTGTTGGTTTTTCATTCCTTTAATTGCACATGACTGGGCACAGAACCCAAGGTTCCTCCCTATATGAGGCAAGTTCTTTGCCACAGAGCTAAATCTCAAACCCCACATTATTTAAGGTAAATATTTTCACTGCAGGAATACACTGTCTCTTTTGTCAACATTAAATTTAATGCATTTCTTGTAACAAGCTATATCATGAAAAGACTTCCCAAAAAATTCATTGTATTTTAATTTGTAAGAATGTAATTGCAAGCTGAGTATGGTGGCATGTGCTTGTAATCCTGGTACTCGGGAGGTTGAAACAGGAACACTGAGTTTAAGGGCACCCCGGGTTACACAGAAAGTTTAAAGCCAGCTTAAATTACACAAAAAGATATCCTCTTAAGCACTCCAAACACAAGTTGAGAAAAACTTATATATTCAAAGGAGAAGAAAGTTACTACCATCAAACCAAGAGAATTTTCCAGTACCTAATTTGTCTACAAATTTCCTGCATAGTCTGAAAGTTAACTCAGCATTGTGCAATTATGTATGCAGAGTACCTAGCAATGTGAAAAAAATCATAGTATATAACTGTATTATGAAAAAAGGTGTATTCTTTCATAAACTGAAAAAATTTAACATAAATTATGTGTTAAACACTGAAGAAACAGAGTCCGTAAAAATCAAAGCCTTTGCATTGAAGTTTAGTATTAAGTGGAATAGAGATAATTTAGTACGACATGGAATTCATTTATTGCACAAAAAAATACATTTAAAGGCTACTATATGCCAGTGCTGTCCAGAAACTTGCTATTCAATGGTCAACAATGACGACAACAACAAAAACCAATCTTTGCCTTCTTGGTGGAAGGAAACAGACACTAAAAATATAGAAAGGTATTAGGAAAGATATATGTGTGCGTGTGTGTGTGTATACATGTGTGTATACATGTGTGTATACATGTTTTGAAGCATACACACATTTTATATTATATATACATACATATATATACATATATACATACATATATATACATATACATATACATACATATATATACATATATATATATATATACACACACACACACACACACACACACACACACACACACACACATACACAGCACAGTCACACTAGGACTTTCTATTTAGAATCCTGATGTCACCTCCTTGTTGGAGCAAGAAGAGCCGTGGATGGTTATGACAGGACCGTAGTATCAAGACCTAAGAGTTCAAACATGAGGCATTTTCACAAAAAGATATTTTGCATAAAGTCTTTCATTTGGGAGGTAATGGAAAGCGTTAAAGTCCGTGATCTTGGTGGCCCAGTTTCAGAGGTGCCTGGGAGTGCAAAGGCTCCTGTGAGAGACAAGTAAATCCGGAATACTATTTCAAGCAAGTGGAAATCACCTGTGAAAACATGCCTGGTTTCGAGCATCACAAATCCCTCATTCCGCATCAGCGCGCGCAGACGAGCGGAAAAACTGACTGAACACAGTGAATGTGGGGAGGATTTAGCCGTGGCTCACACCTTCGTCAACATGGGAACACTCCTATCAGTGAGAAGCCCTTTGAGTGTAAGGAGAGTAGGAAGCCCTTCAGCCATGCTTCACACCTTGTTCAACAGCAGCAAATTCACACAGGCTGTAAGGAACGTGGCAAGGCCTTTGGTCGTACCTCAGAATTTATTCTACACCACAGGCTTCATACTGGTGTCAAACCCTATAAATGCAAAGAATATGCGAAGACCTTTAGGTAATATTCACAACTTATTCTGCATCAAAGAACTCACACAGGTGAGAAACCCTATGTGTACAAAGACTGTAGGAAGGCTTTTCTCAAGCACTCACAACTTACTCTTCATTGCAGACTTCACACAGGCACTAGACCCCAGCAGGGTAGAGTTTGGGGAAGCCTTTAGACAGCACTCAGAGCTGACTGTCCATCAGTGAATCCACACTGGGGAGAAGCTCTATGAGTGTAAGGAGTGGGGAAAGGACCTTTTTCACAGCTCAGAAGTGACTGGGTATCAAAGAATCCCTTCCACAGAGAAGCCCTATGAGTGTACAGACCACAGGAGAGTCTTAGACAGCACTCACAGCTCACTCAGCACCGAAGACTTCATACAGGTGACAGACTCACAGTTTGTGCCTTATTTAGCAGCAGAGGGTTCACACAGGAAACAAGCCTTATGAATGTAAGAAATGTGGGAAAGCTTTTGTGTTTCTCAAAGCTGATGCCATCAGAGGATTCACACCTGTGAGAAGCCCTATGCCCTGTAATGCAGGGAATGTGGGATGGCCAAGCCCATAGTTCTCAGCTTACTAAACACCAGAGAATCCATCCTGGCACCAAGCCTTAGGAGTGCAGAGAGTGTGGGAAGGCCTTTGTCCTTGGCTCTCAGCTCACTGAGTGCTACAGAACTCACACCAGTTAGCAGGCCTCGGATGTGAAAAACATAAAAAGCCCCTGGGTGAGCCTACACCTGGCTCAATATTAGGTCATTAAGGATGTAATTAACATCAGAGAACCTTTATGTGTCACTTCTATTATGGAACATTAAAGAACTCATAACAGAAAATTCAACAAATGTGGGTGTTCTTTTTGTCTCAAACCCCACCAAAAACCTAGATAGGAAATTGTGGAAGGCTGGAAAATCAGGCAGATCTCTTTGAGATACCTCCCAAAATTGATCTAAGTGATGGTTGTGACAACTGTCAGGTAAACAGAACAAAGAAGTGCAAAGGCAAAAATCTTAACAGCAATTACATATTTTTTTCTCTTCCCAGTAGGCCATTATATTCCTGTTCCCACTGTTTGATTTGCATGCCTATAAAGTACTGTTTGTTTTCAAATTTTGTAATATTTGATACTGTAATTATATAATTCCTCTCTGTGAATAGTCAACTGCCGTGATGAAAACTCTTGCTTAGTTCTGTGGTTTTACTCAATTTTATTTACAAATAAATAATCTATTCCATAAGCAATGTTGTCATGTATCTTAAAGAATTGAAGTATTTGTGAAACAAACTTTTCAATATGAAATCACTTCTTAAAACACTAAATTTAAATTTAGTACAATTAGCCACTTTACCTCAAGGAAATACACAAAAGCAAAAAAGACTAGCTGAGTGTAGTGGCACATTCCTGTGATTCCAGCACTCTGGAGGCTCAAGCAGGACGATTCTGAGTACAAGGGCAGGCTGGACTAAACAGTAAATGGAAGGCAAGTATGGACAACGTAGGAAGATCCTGTCTTAATAGAAAAACAAAAAAGCTTCAAACAAACAGAAAAACGCAAGACAAGCTAAAGTTGAGATTGCCACTACCAGTGGGACTGAATATGAGGCCTTTCACAGATCACAAGTTTGGATACACCAGAAAAACACAAATTTCAGAGCGTAAAAAAGCCCACAGAGGTTTCCATATTTATTTGGATGATGCCCCAAATCATAATTTATTGATCTTTTTAAAAAATCGTGTGGATTTTTAAAATGCAATAACTATTTTAAATCAACTTTTGTGAAAATGAGAGGTTTTAAAAGATTTCTTTTAAAAAATCATAGATTAAACATACTACTCATTAATGGACTCTCAAGAAACAATAGAAAATGTCCAAATTGTTGCTTCTTGTAGTTATCAGTCACACTGTAAGGAAAAACCAATGGTAAAATCTGCCAAAAAGAATTATGAATTTAAAAGAAATTATTTTAATTACTGTATTTATTATAGTTAACTATCATCCTAAGTATTTAATATACTTTTAGATACTACTGATAACAATGTAAAGCTTTCAAAATTACCTTGAGATTATCTTAAAATATCTTAAGACCCTTGTTAACGTTATCTTTATCTCACCCTACCATTATTTGTATTTGTTAGCTTATTGAATATCCTACACAAAGTACTGAATATTAGTAAATTAATATAATTCACAAACAAATATACACATACTGATGATCTATGCTCCAAAACAGTTTTAGTGACAGGAAAACATAATCAGAATAGTTCAAAGATCACTATTAAAGGAAATCTGAACATAAAAGGAGTATAGGACTCGAGGTGCAGCTCAAGAGAATACATGCTTAGCATGTGTAAGGTGCTCACTTTGAGCCTAAGGACCAAAAAAATAATTAATCAAATGATGCAAACAATTTAGTCTAAAATGTACCTTCCAAGCCTTACAGTGAACCAGACTGAGCATAATAACATCCAGAGAGATATCCATTGTTGATCATGTATTAAAACAATATGAAAGAAAGCCTTTCATAAACATTTAAACAGAAAAAAACACTGCTTGTCAGAGAACAGATTGAGCACAGGAAGAAATTTTTTTTTTCTTTGAGACAGGGTCTTGCTTTGTAATTCAGGCTGGCCCTGAGCTCACTATGTAGCCCAGGTGAGCCCCAAACTCACAGCAATCCTCTTGCCTCTGCCTCCCAAGTGCTGAGATTACAGGCATGAGCCACCACACCCAGCACTCTGGTATGTGGTACCAATTGCTGGTGGGTGTGAGTCTCCATAGCCAGCATTGTTGTATGTGGTTACCAGGGATCAGACCTGGGTCCTTGAGCTTGCAAGGCAGGCACTGGAACCACTGAACTATATCCCTGGCCCAGAAATGAAAATTTGTCCAAAGCCAAAGATTTATATACTCTGAAGAGGAACCATAGTATAAGAATTAAAACTTTTAAAGGCAACAACCATGAAGCTTTAATTCAAAATCTTAAAGCAAATATTTCAAAAACCTGTATACTTCTTAGTTGAAAAGAAATGGAAAAATGGAAGGAAGCAGATATCTATAATCTCTGGTAGTTCTAGTAACAGTCTGAATTTAGCATGAACAAAGCCCTGATTTCAGTCTTCTGCACCAAAAACAAAAAAACAAAACAAATACAATTTCCACCCACTCTAAAATTGTAATTCTTTTCTTCTCCTTTTTGATTCTGAGATTTGAAGCCAGTGCATTCTGCATACTAAGCACAAGTTATGGCCCAGAGCTGCAACCTCAGCACCTGTAACATTTTTATTCTTATAAACCATGTATTTCTTTCTTTATTTTTCTCTCTTTCTTTTCTTTCTTTATCTGTATTGGTACATTATGAACACACATCATCATTGAATTCAACATTGAGAGCTTGTACCAGAATATGACATGACTTCTCATTTTTTCCCCTTTCCCCCTGCCATGCAACCCCCGACCCCTATATACATAAACCATGTATTTCTTGATAAGATTGGAGTTGTGACTGCATGGTACAGAGCTTTCCTTTTTATTTTGAGACAAGGTATTACTTAAGTCACTGATTTGCCCAGGGTGGACTCAAACTCATGATCTTCCTGTCTCAGCCTCCTAGAGTGCTGCGATTACCCACGCCTGCCTCATGCCAGGTTGATGTGTTATATCATATCTATGAATGAAAATCACATTATAACCATTTAAAGATGCAACTGTAGACAATGGATGGTAATGGATGGTAATTTCACAGGAAACAAAAGTTTTTTTTCCCCAACTGTTAGAAAAAGCTTTTTCTCAATACTTTCTAGACAAATAGACAAGTGTAAAACAAATTAAAGTTGTTCCAGTATTTTTTTTTTCGTGTGTGTGTGTGTGTGTGTGTGTGTGTGTGTGTGTAGTAACTGACTGGCTTTACACTGCCTGCTTATATCTATTAAAATAGGAGTTGTTAAAGTTAAGTGTGGTGTCTCCCACCTGTAATCCTTGTACTCTGGGTGGCTCCCACAGAAAGATCATAAATCTGGGCCCAGATCCATTCTCAAAACTTAAAAATTAAAATGCTGGCAATTTAGGTCAGTGCAAAGGCCCTGTGTTTAATCCCCAGTACAGGATGAGGAGGGGTTGTAAAAGGACATGGTAACTACAGGTGAAAGGTTAGAGTGCTTATTAATTCGGGTGCTAGTTGCCTTGCTAGTTCCTTAGTCCTCTTTTGCTTCTATGGCAACAAAACTAGCAGCAGAAAAACAAAATAAAACACTTTAAAATAACAGCCAAGTAAAAAGAAATAGCTAAGTGAGTAGAGAATACATTAAATGACACAATAATTTAATTTTTTAAAAAAAACTAAAATGTTCCTACAGTATTAAAGACACTTAAAGGGAGTATCTTTGACATTCTGATGTACTTTCCTCTCTGCCATTCCAATGTACTTTACTCATTTTTTTAAATGAGAAAAGTATTTCCATGTTATTTACAACTCTGTGTGTATGAGTATGTGTGTATGTCTGTCTATCCCTGTATGCTGTTAGTGATTGAACACAGTGCCTCATACATGAGCAATAAGTACTCTACCACTGACTTATATCACATGCTTTACTTTCCCAAATTTTGATTCCACTCCCACCATACATTGCCAAAACAAAACCAAACAAAACTCAAAAGTCATCAAATGATAAGATTAAATTTTTAGCAAAAACCACAATACTGAAAGTAAGCTTTTAGTAATACCATATTTTGTGATACTAATTAGGATTTTATACCTAAACTTTCAAGGAATAGTTGATTCTAATATGATCTTTCAAACCAAGCAAACTTTTAAGAAAAAAAGTCTCTGCTAATACTGCTACCACACTTTCATTCAGGTGTACCTCATACCAATGAATGAAATACAATGTCCCTGGAATGACAATTTTCTCAGTAGATTTATAGTACTACATATTTCTAGGCTCATGGCAAGCCTGCAAAAATCCAAAACTATGACTTTAAAAGACTCTTTAAAATGTTTAATATTTTTCAAGTTACTTTATGTTTAAAATTCTCTCCTTCACAGCATTCTCACTCTAAAGAATCTGCATCTTCTCTCGTGTGTGTCTCTCTCTCTGTCTCTCCCTCTCTCTGTCTCTCCCTCTCTCTCTCCCTCTCTCTCTGTCTCTCACTCTCTCCTCTTCCACTCCAGAGAAGGAAGCTAGCCTCTCAGAAGCTGTGCTATGGAAATGATCATGTGATAGGGAACTAAAGAGCATCCTACCAAGAGCCAGCAAGGAACAGAAACTTGCCAATTACCATGTGAGCTTGGAAGAAGATCTTCACAAGCTCCATGAGCTAAACTTCTGATATATAAAACAGTCTGGAATTACCCTCTGTGAAAGAGTAATTAGCTCCTTTGGCTATAAGTTATAATTAATATGAGTAGCTGAGACAATACCCGGAGCAATAGTGATGGAAAAGTATAGCTGGCTAAGTGTATTTATTTTTCAAGAATAAAGGGTAATTCTGTTCTAAAGAAGGAATTCTTGGCTTTTTTTTATCTTGACCTCTTTATACTCTTAAAACTTCTTGAAGAACCTGAAAGTGATTTTATTTTATATGGATTATAACTATTGATGTTTGCCATACTGGAAATCAAGGCACATTTTAAATCCTTATTTACTGGCTAATTTGACTGATTAATATATTGCTTATGAGCACAACTAATACCTTGGTATTGTTATGAAGATAGTTCTGTCCTTAAAGACCCCTGTAAGGAGAATTACTGACCTAAAATAAAATGTCTGTTACTGGAGAATATAAAAGCTGGTAATGAAGCATCTAACCTGGAAAGTGAATTTTATTTGTCTTGATTTCTAATAACCAACTCTGAAAAGAAGATATGAAACTTTTTAAATTTTAGAAAATTTCATTTTATGTTGATAGGCTTGCATTGTTGGGGTACTAATTAATGTCTTCATCTTCAATATGAAAGTCTATTAATCTACGCCTTCTGTGTAATATGCCTAAGTAGCAGAAATTCTGGTGCCTTACCAGAATAGCTTTATATTGACTTCATTATGTCCTGGGTTTTCTAAAGAAATTAAAGGATAAAGAGTCTTCCTCAGCCAGGCACAGGTGTACATAACTATAGTCTCAGCAACTAGGAAGGCTGAGGCAGAAGGATCAGGAGTTCAAAAAGAGTCTGGGCTATGATTCCATCTCAAAAAGAAAAAGAAAATCCTCCTCACTTATGAAATAGTGAAGTGTTACCTTCTACGTTTATTTGTTACTTTAATTAAACAGATAACTAGTACTGTCCTGCAGGCACCCAGGATTCCATCTGATGATTCTGTACACTGCACTTCCCTAATCAGATCCTAAATATAGAGGAAAACAAAACTTTTCCAATGCACTAACACATTACACTATCTCTAAGATTCCACAAGTGCCTCAGTAAAATCAAAAATATTTGTTCTTTTCCTTCATAAAAATAGAGGCATTAGAATTAGATTTATCTGATCTGTACTCTTTAGGACTTGCTTGTGAAAAGCTATCAAATCAAAAGAAAAACCCTTTCCTAGGTTTTTTGTAACACTAACATGCTATGTGATATATTTCAGAAATTCTATGTTTTTTGAGAAGCCCTTGGGGATATATCAATCCCTCCATGTCCAATATATTCTACTCTAAGAAGAAATTCTGATTACAATTCTGAGTAGTTATTATATGCCAGTAGAGAAATGTATATACCTTGGCCTGATATTATGAATTAAGAGTAACAAATTAATAGCCATTAAGTCTATTTCCACAAGCAGTTTTTGTTCTACCCTGATTTCTTTTCAAAAACTATTACAAGCTAGAATTTATATCTTCAACAAAGGACAGTTTCAACATTTCAAAGAATAAAATATTAAAGATAAGCACTTCTTCTTTTTTGGAAAAAAATTTAAATATACTTTTATTAGTAGCTGACCATGCTGGCACATGCCTATAATCCCAGCACTTGGAAGGCTGAGACAGAAGAATCTCTATGAGTTTAGTGAGATCCTACCTCATAAAATAACTAATTAAATAAATTAAATCTATTTTGTTAGTATCTATTAATTTTACAGACTATTGGATTTCAATGGGTATTTTCATACATGCACATGGTATTCCCCCATTATCCTCCATGACATTTCCCTCTCCTTCCTTTGTCTTAGAATAGTATTCCTTCTATTTTCACATCATGCTTTGTAGGTTTGTTTGAATCAGGGTCTCACTTATTGCCTAGGCTGCTCTCACAGCCCTGGGTGGGAGCTATCGTGCCTCACTCAGCTTGCTGGGACCATAGTCGTTAGCCAGCTGAATATTCTGTTTTCACCCAGCTCAATATTCTGTTTTCATTTCTTCTTCAGCTACCAATACCACAACAGTCTAGTAAACTCTGCTCTAAAAGAAACATTTAATGTTTCATTATCACCAACCTTCAAAATTAAGATAGTTTTAGAAAATCTATCTCTATAGAGATATTTGCATAAATGTATTAAGAATCTGTCTTCATCTTACCAGGACAAAATTAGAAAAACATTTTTTAAAATAAAGTAGTAAGTACCTAAAAGTCATCACTTTGTAATTATTTTACAACATTGTAATATTATTTATATTGTGGAGCTAATTTTTATCTATTATATCATTACAATAAGTTCCCGACTTAAGAATATTCAAGTTTAAAAATACCAGTTTCACAGATACCAATGCACCTTGCATTACAAGCATTTGTAGATCCAAACAAATCATGAAAGTAGCTCATATATCTGCTGGACATTATCCCAGTTGTACTGTTCTGTTGCTGTATAACGTGATAATGTGCAGTAGTACAGTGCTCAATCAGACCCCAGGGTGTCCACAAGCAACAAGAAAAGCAGTGACGTGAAGGTGACTGCTGGGAAGTACAAAGCAACACACAATGCATATTTGTGTCAAAGGTGTACAAGACTCACTTTGTTAAACTTAGGAATGAATCCAACTGAGTGAATGTTCACCCAGAAGGGAGCTGATTCGTACGCTAGGGACTTAGTATGGTAGAAATATAATAATTATGCAACCACACTTCTCAACTTTCGTCAATATACTGGACAAAATAGGCAATATCTGGAACAGTTATGCAAAGAAAAAGACAGACACTTCTTAGGTAAGGTAGCACATGCCTGTCATTCCAACTAAGGGGAAGCTGAGAAAAAAAGATCAAAAGCTCAAGGTTAGCTTCATCAATTTAGGTAGATCCTATCTTAACGTAAAAAATAACAGTAAAGGGGGCAGTTCAGAACCAAAGATCAAATCCTAGCACTGCAACACAAGGAAGAAAAAAATGACATTACCAATCAAGGCTCTTTGCAACACATGTAAGTCCTTTAATATTTTCCAAAATACCACTTGGATATATGGAAAACATTCATATCCTCTCATCCAGTAATTCAAACTCTAGGACCCAATTCTAAGGAAATAAATCAGAATATGGAAAAAGCTGTATTTCACATTATTCTATAATACAATAATAAGCTTTTTAGAAAGAGAAGGAAAGAAGGAAGAGAAAGAAAGAAAGAAAGAAAAGAAAAAGGAAGGAAGGGAGGAAGCCTCACTCAGGCTGAGCACAGTAGAATTTGCTCTGGTCTTATACACTAGGCTGAGTGGGAAGATTCTAACTTAGAGACACTTTGGGCAACTTTCCAAAGGAAAAAACTTAAAGCACCTCACAAAGCTGAGTACACTGTTTGATATGTTTAAAATTATAAGAAAAGGAGGAAATACTCAGAATATAATTGAAATGATTTAAAAGGAATAAAATAATACAAAAAAACCTCTACAAAACTGCAGTTTTGCTTTTAAAAGATACACTTAACATAGAAAAAAGACTAACAAATAAAATTATTTCATTCAAATAACAACAGAGAAAACCAAGCATGGTGCTCAGGATTCTAATCCTAGCACCTAGAAATCTGAGGTGGAAAGATCACAACTTCAAGGCCTGCCTGGCCTACAGGGAAAGACTGATTCAGAACAAAAAGGAAGAAAAAGCAAGCAGTCAAGAGCCATTTCTAGTTGAACAATCTCTAATTTCTGGAACTTGACATCTGTAGCGTCTTTCCATCAAAGCTGCAATTTCACTAGTATGCACATCCACATTTTCTCATTTCCTCTGAAAAAGTATTCCTTCTAGTTACTGTCAATTAACACAACATGGGCTAAATAGAAATCAGTTCTTCAGATTTATTATTTTTTAAATTTCTTTGCATTTATCAGAGAATCTCTAAATTAGATCCTCTGTCGTTGAGTTTTTGTGCCTCCTCTCTCTGCTGGGGATCAAACCCTCAACCTTGAGCATTGCTCGGCAGCCACTCTACCTCTGAGCCATCCCTGCAGCCCTACTGTCAAACTTAAGAGCATCCTTCAGGTCCACATTTCCTTCCCAGAAACTGTTCAACTTCCTTTCTTAGTAAGACAAACAAACAAGGCTGTCTAAGCTCCATGTTTCTATGTTTTCAGTTTCAGTCCAAATTACTCCATTGATACTATTAATTTTAAGGTCACCAATATCATTTCAAGTAATCCAATGGATCACTTTGTTTCATTCTTAGTGGATATCAGAGAAATATTTCACTCCACAATCATTTCCCTCACTTGACTGGTTTTTTTTTTGTTTGTTTGTTTTTTTGAGACGGTCTCGCTTTGTGGTTCAGGCTGGCCCTGAGCTCAGCCTCCAACTCACATCACAGCAATCCTCCTGCCTGCGCCTCCCGAGTGCTGGGATTACAGGCCTGAGCCACCACACCCGGCACTGTGGTATGTGGTACTGGTTGCTGCTGGGGTGAGTCTCCACGACCAGTATTGTTATGTGGTTACCGGGGATCGAACCCAGGCCCTTGCGCTTACAAGACAGGGACCAGAACCACTGAGCTACATCCCCGGCCCTTTCCTCATTTGATTTTTATTTGGTTGGTTAGGTTTGTTTTTGCTTTTGAGATAAGGTCTCATTATGTAGTTCAGGCTGGCTTTGAACTCATTATGTGGCCCAGGCTGGTCTAGAATTCACAGAGGTCCTTTAGCCTCAGCCTCCAGAGTGCTGGGAGGATAAGCACGCACCACCATGCCTGGCTCATTTGCATTTCTCATATCAGGATGAGCTCTATGACATGAACTTGTTGCTTTATTCATGAATACTTCCATTTCAATAAATATACTGAAACATAAGTATGCTGTGAATAATAGAATTTTGGACATCTGAAAATGTTATCTTAATACATTTCTATGTTTTTTCAAACTTTTTGAAATATTTTTACACTGAAAAATAACTTTTAATTTTTAAAAAGAAACCCAATGACCATAATTAATTGTAAGATGAAATAACTGAGTGGTAAGTTGTAGAAGTACATATATACTTTTATCACAAATAACCAAATAATACAAATATAAGATAATATGAAAGTTTATACTTTAGGGCCACAAGTTATATTCTCAAATAGTCTTATCTTAAAGGTAATGGGTAAGAAGATTACTAGGATGATAATCCTTTTTATCAAGTAAAACGTATTTTAGAATTCTTTGTACATTTAATATGTTAATAAAATAGATATCAGGTATTACTTATACTGTTAGGCACCAAAACTCCTTGTTGGTCTGCAGTTAGGAGTTATGATATTAAAAAGCACATTGAAAAATACATTAACACTTCAACACAACATTTAGAATAAGAGGATCGTTACGCTGTGAGAGAAACAACAAGGAAGAAAAACCTTTTCCTCTGCACTCGAATAGTCAAGTCCATGGGACCGGACAATTAAACTAACAAAAGAAAAATTAACAGGAGAAAAGACATGTTTCTTGTATTGACATTAATATTTTATATGCATGAGGCTTCACATAAAAGAAATGACCCCTCAAGCAATTAAGAGTCTGAGGGTCATAAACTTTTAAAAAGGGATATAAATTGCAGAGAAGTGACTAAAGAAAAAGAGGTTGGGAATCCTAACTACAACAGATTGTGGGAAGGTAAATAATATGGAGAAGCTCAGGGAAGATAGGAGTTATTTTAGTAATGTTGTTTGTGTCGCCTTATCTTAGTGCTGACTGCCTTCATGCCCATAAAATTTTGCTGCTGATGGGATTTATGGTAGTCCTCATTTCTCAGGAGTTTCTGCTTTCAGTCAGATAAGGGAAGCTTCAAGGAAGCTTCTTCCTGCATCTGTTGTTTCTCAATTGCCTTCAGCTCAAAATAAATACATACGCTAAAATGCATAGCTTGATCCCTGCTTTCCTCAAAAACATGGCACCTGACTCATGTGTCCTGCCTGTAGCTCAAGTGCACCAAGTAAATGACATCTATTGAAGCTGCTGTCTCGCTCTCTTTTTTAAAAAAACATGTAAGTTCCATGAGTTCAAAATTAAAGACGACACTACTCTGTACATTCTTTTTCCCTAAGCAAACTATGAACTTCTCCAGTATATGAGCCATATATCACTTCTGGGTACTTGGATTGTTTCCAATTAATAACAAATAGTGGGTCACCTGATTCTTGCTCTCAATTTAATGGTCAATTCTTTGATTACTACTGCCTGAGGCACTGGTAGCGTGTCATAATAGTACTAAAGATAAAGTGATAAATTGACTTTTTTATGTCTCCACAAGTAACTATAGGATTATTTTTAGCTCACTTGTGAAGTGCTAAGATTAAAAACACACAAACAAATATGCTCGTCATACTATATATACTTAATTTGGCTCGTACCTGCTAGACTTTAGCTGCGACATACTAAATGCTATCAACAGAGAACAAAATACTTGAAAAAAGTTGAAAAACAAATGAACTAATTCATAAATGTCATTAAAAAGAAAAAGGTCAAATTGAAGGTACAGAGTCACAGAACATTTCACTTAAAAATAGTGTATGGTGGCATAAACTTGAAATAGTATGGTGGTACAAACTTGAAACCCTAGTACTCTAGAAGCTTGAAGCAGTAAATCCAAATCTGAGCAACTTAGAGATTTACCAAGGCCTTTTCTCAAAATAAAAAATGAGCTGGAGATGTATCTCAGTACAAAAGGCCTGAGTTCAATTCCTTGTACTAGGGGAATAAAAAGTCAGACTTTGACCACATTCTATGTTGGGTTTTTTTCTCCATAAATGTTCCTACTTTTCCATTTCACATACTAAACAAACATTTACACATTCTCTAAAACAAACCTTTTGTTTTGTGAGTTTTGGTAAATATATCTACGAACAGAGTTTCTGAGGGGAGAAGAGAGTTTTTATTTAACTAGCAAAAGTTGGTACTGGGTAGGGGATTTAGTTCAGTTGTTCCAGTGCCTGCCTTGCAAGTGCAAGGTCCCTAGTTTGATCTCCCCAAACCACATACAATAATGCCAGGTATGGCAACACACCCACCAGCAATCAGTACCACATATCATAATGCCAGGTGTGGTGGCTCACGCCTGTAATCTCAGCACTTGGGAGGCAGAGGCAGGAGGATTGCTGTGAGGTTAAGGCTTGCCTGGGCTATATAGTGAGCCAGAGCCAGCCTGAACTACAAAATGAGACCCTGTCTCAAAAAAAAAAAAAAAAAAAAAAAAAAAAAAAATGTTAGTACCTTTGGTACATGTTCCCTCAACTAACTACTTAACTATTTCCACCACCTATTTCCACTATTTCCTACTAATCCTATGATTTTTAATTCAACTCTCCAAGGTAAGAGTATAATGATACACAATATTTAGAATAAAAGCTCTAAAATTATATTTTTTTTGAGACATGGTCTCTCTATGCAGCTCAGGTTGTCCTCAAACTCAGCATCCTCCTGTTCCATGCTCCAAAGTTCCAGGGTTGTAGACCTGCGCCACCACACCCGGCAAGCACCCTTTTACAGACAGAGATCAGATCCACAAGCTCGCAGTTAGAACTGCCTCACAGAAACTATCTTGCCATCCAGCATTAACAAGCCATAAAAGGAAAAAGCATCACCATGTCACTTACAGGTTGCTCCTAACCTTTCAGATGGTCAAGGTAGGCTTTGCTGCTTCTATGTCATCATGATTTATGTTAGCAATAATACTTTCTCTAAGCAAGATCAGAAATATATTTCAACAACCACGTCATCATAGAAACCAAAAAATAATGAGTATTCTCCCAAATCTCATCCCTGTATAATAAATAATTATGTAAAAAATGGGGCTTTAATTTATTTATTTTGAAATGAGTCTTGCTAAGTAGACCAAACTGACCTTGAACCCCTCTCTTGGGGGGCTCAATTCTTCTATTCAGCCTTCCAAATGCTGGGACTGTAAGTGTGTGCTATCACATTTGGTTTAAAAGGTGGTGGTGTGTTTGGTTTTCTGTGTGTTTTTGGTGATGGGGGTCTCCCTATGTTGCCCAAAATAGCCTGGAATTCCTGGGCTCAAGCAGTCTTTTGACTTCAGAGTAGCTTGGAAGATAAGTATGTGCCACTTTGTTTAGCTAAACAATAACAAATAATGTCATCATTATTTTGTAGAAGTAATTAAATTGGGAAAAGTGTACCCACTAGAATTTATTACCCTTGGCTGAGACATTATGCACAAGATCCTCATATATATATATATATATATATATATATATATATATATATATATATATATATATAAATTTTTTTTTAAGGTTTTTTTGAGACAGGGTCTCACTTTGTGGTTCAGGCTGGCCCTGAGCTCAGCCTCAAACTCACATCACAGCAATCCTCCTGCCTCTGCCTCCCGAGTTGTGGGATCACAGGCGTGAGCCAACACACTCGGCACTGTGGTATGTGGTACTGATTGCTGCTGGATGTGAGTCTCCACACCCAGTATTGTATGTGGTTACCAGGGATCGAACCCAGGTCCTTGAGCTTGCAAGACAGGCGCCGGAACCACTGAGCTAAATCCCCGGCTGGAGTTTTGATGATTTTTGTACTCACAGGTACGTCTATTACTAGCTAGTTTGCCTAAAATAAGTAAGAATAGTTTTGGAGTAAGGGCCATCAATTTCCTTCATAAGCTAACTCATCACTACCAAAGGGAAAAGACAGAGACAATCTCCCCTTCTGGTAATGTTCAATACTCTGAACAGTAGTATCTTACATTAGCTTTCAAGAAAAATCCACATATTCACAAAACAGGAGTTCTAGTTAATCCAGTAAAAGAAGAGATTTGAATAATTCTAAGTACAAAGGGCAGTTCTGTTGGATTTAACACGGCCCCTACAAACAGTTCTATCAATGAAATGGATGATATGAAACTCATCTTTTCAGAAAAAGCCAAGCTGGGCAGGGGCCAGGGTCTGCCTGGCAAGCTCAAGGTCCTGAGTTCCATCCCTGGTACCAATATACCAAAATGCTGGGCATGATGGCTCACACCTGTAATCTCAGCACTAGGGAGACAAAGGCAGGAGGACTGCCATGAGTTGGAGGCTGGCCTAGCAAGACCCTGACAGCATCCCATAGCATTTTCTCTTCCTTCTAGTGAAAGAGGTGTGGGTTGAGATGACCTCAAAACAGTTCCAGAACGACCTTAATGCATATATTCGATCTGTAAAGGGCTCATACTGTGCTCCTTCTGTTGGATCTTTTCCTTCTGATCTCTAAATACTCAAAGTGTATGTATTCTTGATCTAGTGCAATGCTATCTAATCCAAAAGCCATTTCAATTATTCTAACCACTTCTATCTTACCTATTCTGAACTTTCATAACTTTTATCCATAACTCTCCAAAGGCATACTCAGATAATACTCAAAATAAACTTCAAGAATGAACACAACTCCCCTCTCTTATCCTTACTAATTCTAAAATTAAGTGTGTCAAATACCTGTAATTCTCCTGCAAGGGAGAATTCTCCTGTTCAGATTTGTTTGTTTGTTTGTTTGTTTTTTTTGAGACAGGGTCTTGCTTCTTGTAGTTCCAGCTGGACTTGAGCTCACTAGGTAGCCCCAGCGAACCTCGAACTCACAGCTATCCTCTTGCCTCTGCCTCCACATTATGGTATATGGTTTTACCAGGGATCAAACCCGGGACCTTGTGCTTGCGTTGCAGGCACTGGAACCACTGAGCTAAATCTACAGCCCAGTGTGCTCATTTTTCAAATAGTTGCTAAGTTATGTTTTGCTTAGTTACTAATGACATTCATCTTTTTTGAAGTAACTATCTGTCACAGTGAGAAACAGAAATGCAGACAAGTAAAACCCCAAACTTTTATTTTACCAAAAACCGAAAGACAATTCTCCATTTGACCTATCCGGAAGTAGGGTAAACTGGACTTATTTAAATTTTACTCCCTTTTATTTCCTCTGCTTATTCGGTAAGAAAAGAAAAGAACAAGGAATATAGTTGAAAGGACAACTGTTAAGAGAAAAGAAAAAGGCATAGAATAATTCAAAAAATAATCTCATGTAATGGCAAGCCAAGTAAAAGTATAAATGTATGCTGCTATCAATTAAAAACTAAAAGGTATCACCTCATCTTTAATAATCTTTTAATTTACTACTTAGAAAAAAGTACAGCCTACTATCAACTAAATTAAATCTGGCCATATTTTTTTAAATTAATATATCCAGTTATTTGTGAAGCCAAGAAAGAGTAAAATGCACTCTTAGGACTGGGTTTCAACCTTGAAGTGCTGAAAGCTACTTTATCATCCACATGGGGACAAATGCATGCACTTGTGAACATCTTGTTGTGTGATAAGCTCAGTATGAATTCATCATTGTAAATCACCAAGATACCCATTTACTTTAATATACACAAATCAAATGCACTGTGAGCACAACTCCTTGTAATTCCTAAAATTATATCTGAAATAATATTTAACAGTGTTCCTCCCACTCACACTGAAAGCTTAGGATATGAAGGTTTTTCCTTTCCTTGAAGTCACTGACAACACACAGGAAACTATTATGGCTATAGTAATTTACATATATATTTTAAATACTGTAATTACCCAAAAAGCAGAAAAGACTACTCAATTGATTCCTTCTTAAAAATTAGAGTAGCTTTATAGCTTTAGTATTAACATTAGGCTAATTTAATTACAAAGTCTTGTCAATTTTCCCTCTGACATTGTTTTATACTAATCATAAGCTAAAAGTAGTATCACTTTTCTATATATTAGACGACATAATTTTACAGACTAATCAGTCCATTGTAACAGTTTCCCAGAACTATATTCAAATAGTGATATAATTTTAAATATTTTCAAATCAAAGGCAATTCAGTTATTTACCTATAGACAAAATAAAATATTATTTTCCAATAACTACAATCAATTTATAATCTAGGTTGGTTAATTTTGGACAAGATTAAATATATGACAGGTAAGATATGACCTCCTGCAATTGTTTCCTTCAAAGGTTCCTAATTTTATTCAGAATTTAGTTTAAATTAAATATTTAAAATAGAAGCTGTTCTGTGTTGCAAACACAGCTAAAATGAAGAGCAAGCAGCAGTGACCAGATTTTAAATGCAGGTAGATCAATAAAAAAGAAAAAAAAAAATCACCAGGCACAGGCTCCATGTGTGAGTGGAATGGTTTATAATAGCTTGCAAATGACTATGTATTTGCTGTAACCAGCTGTTCTTAAATTATGAATATGCAACCAATTCATGTTAAAGCCAAATCCCAGCACTATTTCTACAGAGAAATCCCAGTAGTTTTGCTTGTTCTACATGTTAGCTCTGTTAAGGATACAAATAGCAGTAAGCTTCCGAACAAATAGGACCAAACTATTGGCATTTCATGCACTAGATCCATTATCCCAGCAGGGAATGTCAATCATTCATACATTCCTATAACAGCTCAGGCAATATGACAATAATCTTGTAGAAAAAAACCCCCCAAATCTCTGCAGTATACTCAAAGTCCTTCTGACAATCTAAGGCTTTCTTACTATAACCAATCAGATTTTCAGACCTGACAAACTCAAAGACTTGCACCAACCCTGAGACATTTAAAAACATCAATCATAAAAACAAAGACAGGACATTGAATTATACAGTATTAACCTCCAGGGTTTGCATACAAAGACTTTAGATTTATTTATGTCCCAGCGAGTTAAGAGCTTCAGTACACCGTTCTTTACACCAAACTGACTGCCAATTTGATGAACCTCTCTACCCTCAGCAGGAATGCACCGTCTTTGATTAATGAGTGCATGTTTGTGGGAAGTGTTAAGAGGAAAAAACAGAAAAAACACACAATTATGTCTGCACATAGCTAAAGTACCAATACAATAATTTTTTTCAAACTAAATGTTCTTTTTTCATATATGTATGTATGTATGTGTGTATATAATATATATTATATGTAATATATATTATATATATAATATATATATACATACAATAAAATCATTAAAGGATTTTTATGTATATATCACATTCATTATTATTGTCCCAATAGTCAAATCTTTTTTTTTTTTTTGACTGAAGGGATTCAAAAGCTAAGGTACAAGTCAAATTTTATAAATTGTAAAATCTATTTGAAAGCATGTTATTTTTACATGTTGTTACAAATTGGAATTATATAGTAAAAATTTAAATAGGATACAAATATTTTCACCTCATATTCTTATAAAAGCCTATTAATTTTTAAAGCTCAATGTTTAACTTACAAATATCTAGACTACTAAATATTTTACATCAAAAATTTTATGACTTGCCACAAATCAAGTACCACTCAAAACAGATTTAAAAATCACATAAACTCATTTTATTTCCCTGTTTTCAAAAGATTCTGCCAATATTTAATAACTTCATATACATTTGTAAATGAATTAAATATATTATCCATAATTTCAAAGTTCATGTTCAAAGGGAAAAGTTCATGAGTCAAAGTGTAAACTTTGTATGACTTTTCTGTTCAGAATTACCTTCCTTTAAAAAACTCAATGCCAAACATTTCCACTTAAATTGTAGGATGTTTATTGGCGTTATAACACCTCTGTAATAAACTAAGAATTGAGATTCATTAATAGTTTATGTTTAATATACAATTCAATTTACCATATTTGACTTATAAGATTATTTGCCTTGATGCACATATTAAGTGACTAAATATATTTCCTAAAAATGGAGTTATATTCTGAGGTAACCAAATAATTTTTTTAGGAGTTTTACTGTTATTCATAAAGAGGTGTGAGAAAGCATATTACCTAAACATAAATCTTAGTTTTAGTTATAGTAATGTATGGCCTACTGAATAGGAAAGTGTCTTCATAAACATAATTTCAGGATATCATAATTCTGGAATCACTCAGTGCTGTAAGTGTTAAACATTTGTTTATGTTATACAGGAAGTTCTTTTCATAGGAATTGCCTCAGCAAATTATATATTCTAATCACCAATTTCATATTTTAAGTTTTATAAAAAAGCAAACACACTTAAATGTTGAAATTTTATGCTTCCTGAAGTACTGCCAAATATCTAGTCACTTAGGGATACTAAAAATAATGAATATTGGGACTTTAGAAAAGGGTTCAATATAGTATTACATTACAGTAAAATATCATCAAAATTCTTAGCAACCTAGTATTTTTAATAGTTTTTTTAAAAAATGTTTTTGTCTACTAGGATTGTTACTATTTACTCATCTTTGTTTCTTTCATCTATCTTATCAGTAACAAAACCATGCAAATAGTTAACAGAAAGTACAAAACATTTAGGATTAGGAATCAGTGGGGTAATGACACCACTTTACTACCATAAGATGACAGTTAAAAACTATCAATAATAGTTATTAAAGAAATAAAATAATTTTAATTTAATCTTAATTTAAAATTCTTGATTAAAAATCATTAAATGACAACTAGTAGAATAATCTAGTTTGTATGAATTTTTGAATAATATTTTGGTCTTGTTATAAAAGAAAATTAAAAACAAAACTGCCTCATTCCCCAATAATTATTTTTTCTTCTGATTATCTCCTGCAACAAAAGTTTAAAAAAACATTAAATCAAATGAGGCAATATTTATTAAATGAAGCCAATATTTTAAAGAACTTATGGTATAAAATATTTAAATTTATGTAATCAAAAACTTTTAAAAATACTTAACTAGGTAATATGATTAATCCCTCTGGATATAATATTAATCATTAAACCTTGATAACATAACTTCATTTAGGGCAGAATGATTTACTTTGAGCAAAATCATATTTTTTTGGTAGTTTTAAGTAGATTTTAAAAACCTCAGAAACTGTAACTTAAAATCCACTTCAATGAGGAATCTTAAAACCTACAAATAATCAAGGTCTAACGTATACTTTCACTAATTCAAGGGGATAAGACAGAAAACAGTGAACTTTCCTGCAACTGTAATATCCTACATCTTGTGTAGTAACACAAAAGTAGCAACAAAGACATTAACAATTGCAGTTCAAGCTGGGAGTGACTGTTCTGTTTCAATTCAATGACACCACTAATGGCTTCTTAGCAGCTCCATGAAATCAACCAGCTGTCAAGTTGATGCATCAGAAGGAACAGTTATGCACTCCCATAAGAAAAAGCAACACATCAGGATGTTTGGCAAAACATCTGCTCTTTTACACTGCAGTTCTATAATAAACATGCAAACAAAGAAATGGGAGAGAGGGCAACAGAATTAAAATTCCAAGGTTTCTATTACCATCTTATATATATTTTAAATGTGTGGCTTACTAAAAAATTTTTAAAAACATCTCTACAAAGTTGAATACTTCTATTTTCTTCAAAAATTCTAAATGTAACTAAAAACTTAGATTCTTCTAGAAAGGCAGTAATTACATTTTTAAAATTCAGCATAAACTGTTTTCATCAAGTAAAAGTAGGATCATGTTATATACAAAATCCAAAAGCTAAAATATATCCTTTCATTTCACAGTGTCAACAATATTCTAAGAAATGCATTTTCAATCTAGTGTTTGAAAGAGTAAATGTTGCTATAATTCAGTACTAGTTTAACATATAACAGTAAAAATACTGTCTATAGATTTTTAGAATATGTACTTACTCTTCCTTTTTATAAATGAACACAACAGTATTAAATTCTCATATTTTCCTATTTTTAAAGCATACAGTGAGTCCCTGAAAAAAGACTGTCATAAACTTAAAATGATTTTACCTTTAACCACTCATTTCAAATATTTGTAATTTTTTTTTTACTATTTCAAACTACAAATGCCTTAACACTCTAAATTATTGACTATGTAGCACAGTGACAACATACACAATGTTTACAATAGGTGTGAAACATGAAATGTACTTAACTACCATTTTCTTAAACTGCTTATCCTCTGTTGCATGCCATTTATAATCTGCCAAATCTTCGAGTCCTTTGTTGCATGTATAATTTAAAACCATCTGTTCTATGTGCTTTTAACTATTTAAACATTTTTTGCCTACCTACAATTCACATAAGTGACAGAAATCAATTCAAGCTTCGTGTACAGCATTTTATATAAAGCAAATTTCTGGGTAAATAGCAGATAACACTAAAAAAGACTGTTGTGGAAATTAAAAACATCATTTACAAAGTAAGTTTTTACATGTTAGACAAACCTTTTCAGTATATTAAAAATGGTTTCTATGAGTTGTTTTGCTGTTGTTGTTGTTAATTGTAGTCAATGTTTTCCCCAACCCAGAAGACAAAGGGAATGCAAATTAAATACAGTTTCATGTCCTTGTTAGAAGAGATGTAAATAAGCTGATTGAAAATGACTATAGGAAACAGAATTCCACTTTCCCATTCAATTCACAGTGCTTCTTATTTATATACTAGTCAGTGAGTGTGTCATTAAGTTTGGTCATGTGACTAGCCCAACTTTTGGGAGATGAAAAACTATTTTACACGAGCGAATTAAAACAACACTAGTTTTTACTGTGTATTTTTTTCATAATGGATGATAATGTATAGATAAAGATGATAAATTATCTTTTAAAATAAATTGTGCCTTTTATACACAAAGTTACATTTTACCAATAGTATCTGCTACTAAAATTTTGAGGTATTTACTACCTCGAGGTATTTCCAATAGTTCTGTCTTTCAAGATGTAAATAAGGATACAAAAATATAACGTTTAATTACAAAAGGAGAGCAATCTAAGTAATGTATATGTAAATATTAACTAAGCTAATTAAAGAAAAACTACAGGGACAGCAAATAGAAAAGGGCATATGCTGATTACAAATATATCTGAAAAGTTTAAAAAATAAAGTATACAAAATCTAGGTGAGTAGCAAATGACACCGTAAATTTGTATTATTTTTTGCACATAATCTTCCACCTGTTAACATAAAATGTGCAGATTCTGCTTGTTCATCTGAGAGCAAAATAAAACGTACTACACAACTTATTCTTAAGCTGTAAGTTTCAGGATCCTTTAAAACGGGGGAAATTGAGCAAAAATATTACTTTTCGGAAAATTTCACAACAGAGTTTATATAACATCACTGAGCCCCCTGAACATTTTCTAAACTTTGAACCTCATCCCTAAATGCCTTTTTGGCCTTTTAAACCTTCTTCCTCTTCCTAAAAAATTAAAAAAAAAAAATGGGAGACTTGGGAATAAAAATTGCCCAAGATGGCGAAACGGTTGTTGTTTAGAGGGCAGGGGAAAAAATGGAGGATATTGTAATATACACAAAGGGATAAATTTCAACAACTTGGCCAAGGACTGCAGCTGCTTCTTTCTTTTTAAGGAAGCAAAACACAAAAGATAAATACAGAGAGAGACAGAAAAGAAGAGAAAATTTCCCAAACAGCAGGGCCAGCTCCGACTCTTCAAACACTTCCTTTCCCAAATCCCAATTCTGGGGTTCGTGGAATTACTTTAAGGGGAGGGGAACAGAGAAAGCAAAAGGGGGGAGGGGAGGGCAAGATTAAAAGAGGGAAGCAGAAGAGTTGAGAGCTGGCGGCCGTTCCTGGGGAAGAGCTGCTATGTGAGACATTACTGTAGGAAAAAGCAAAGCTCCTCACACCTCCTGCGTTGTGACAGACCTTCCCAGGTACCCAGCTCCTTTACCAGGCCCACCTGCCCTACCCCCACCGCCACCTCCGCTCTTTTTTCGTAAACTCCTGAGCCTTAAGCTACCCAGGGCAGGAACAGAGGCCCGAGTGGGGGGGAGGGGGCCACGCAGCTAATCGGTCCTAGAGGGAAGAGGGGGCGGAGGAAAAAGGGTTGCGGGAGGCGGACGGGGTGGGGGTGGGGGTGAGGGTGAGGGGTAATCTCGAAACTACCCGGGCGGGGAGTGGGGCAGGCGGCGGATATTCTGGGGTAGGAAGGGCGACCGCAACGCTGCCAGGGGACGTTGGTAGAAGCAGAACTGTTGGCGGCGACCCGAGCGCTGGAGTCCGAGGGGAGGAGGACGGCGCCGCGAAGCCCGGCGGCCGAGGAGGCGGCCGCACAAAGGAGGCGGACGCGCGGCGCTGCCGGGTCGCGGAGCCGGCCGCGGCCCTGCTAGACCGAAGTCCCGCACCGGCGGCTAGGCATAAAGTTTACGTCCTCCTGAGACCGCACCCCCACTTCCCACGCAGGACCGCACCTCTCGGCGTCCTCCTCCCCCAAACTCCACTCGGGACCCCGAGAGCCACCCCTGCCTTCCAGCCAGCACAACAAAGAGACACACCGACCGGCGAGGGTAAACAGCCGCGGCAGGGCGAGCAGGCGGCGCGGCGAGCGCCTCCGAGAGCTACTCCGAGTCCTCCCCGCTCGCGGCAGCGTAGTTTCTCCTTTTCTTTCTACCGGCTTCATAACATTTGGAATTTTTCATCTTCACCCCGCTCCCCTCACACCCGAGGATTTTTAACTCACCTTTACTTCCGAACTGAGAGTTGCGGTAGATGGGATTTTGCCTTCTCCAGATGGCTGAAGGTTAAGATTTTTGGACTCCCTACTACCTCCTTATTTCTATTATAATTTCTGCAAGAAAAGTATAAAGAGAGTTGGAGTGGAGGTGAAATTTGTGGTCGGGAAAGCCCTGGACTCCCTCCTTCTCCGTCTTCCGCCTCTCTCTCTGATTAGTTCCTATCCAGCAGCAGATTGAAGCAGGAGATGATTCTTCTCAAGGTTTGTTCAGCAGCTTCACTTCTAGGCGAAGGCTTCATGAACCAAGTGACGTCAACCAACAAGGCTTCTCTCTCTCTCCTCTCTCTAACAATGAAAGTTGCTGTTAACAAGGGAAAAAAGAGAGAGAATTGTTTATACCATTTCAGTTCCAATAATAAATGACCTATCAGCTCCTAAAGAAGCCAAGGGAGGGGGTTGCTTCTTCCTTCCAAAAATACTGAAGCTTTGAGTCTGCACCGTTCCTTGTCCCAGGAAAAAGTTAGGAAACTTAAATGTTTTGTTTTGTTTTTAAAAGAGGACAGAAAGCAGGGTTGAAAACTTAACTGTTCAAAAAGTAAACTGACTTATAGGCACCACTGGTTAACCATTTCCACGTAAACTTTTTATGTTTGCAAACTCAATTCTGTTGAAGTCTACAAACCAACTAAATATGCCAACAATTTGTAGATGTTAAGACTAAAGAGCAGGTCGCAAGATGATCCCAGGGTAAAACGCTGTTGCCTTCCCATGGCCAAATTACATGGGCTGTAATGTTTATGCACTAAGCTAAAATAAAATCTAAAGAAAGGATGTTAAAATAGAAAGTCGGTTTAAAGTTAAATTTACAAACTAAGCATTAATGTCGATCATTTTGTTTTCCAGGTTCTGAGAGGTTAAAAAAAAAAAAAAGAGAGAGCTAATTGTAGGAACTGAACATTTTTTTATAACTCAAGTTCAGTAGAACTGGTAGCCCATTAATTCCATCTTTAAACTATACACGCGGTATTTATTTGACCCCCAGCATCTCTCCCAACTTTTTTATCCTACCATGTTCCCCTCTAATTCCCATATCCTGTAACCAATCAAGTTAAACGAAGGTAAAGTGTACCCTATTCCCTTTCACATCCCATTCGTTTTCTAAAAATAACTTTTAAAAAACTATTATCCATGAAGATATGTAACTTTTTAATTTTTAAAAAATTTTTTTCAGTGAAATAGTTTTTTCCTTAACGCATTTAAGTCTCAAAGTTCATATAAATTACACAGTGCATAATTTAATTGTCAGGATGAAGAGCAATGAAAATTAAGCTGTAGGAAAATAATTTGACCATACATGTTATATTTATACATACATATGTGGGTAAATGTATCTTAAAAGATGCTATTGTTTTATGTTTCCTCCTCAACCACTGGCTGTGATTTTAATTGTGCTGGAGGATCTTCATTAGTATTAACACATGGGGAGATTTCACAAAGCTGCTTCATTAGGGAAAAAAAAAAAAGCTGGCAGACTAGGTCTTTTTGCATGCACTGAGAATGTCAGCCTTACCTCGGTCATTTGTAACATAATAAGTGCAAGTACAATGATTGCAATGCAGGAGCACTGGGGGAAGGGCAGAAATACTCCCTGTCTAGTAGGAATAACTGAAAAGAAGGCTGCTCATTACATAGTAAAATGTATGCTAAAAATTAGTGAAGATGATGTCTCAGGAGACTGATGTTAAATAAATTAATGTGCTGATATGTTTTTAATTATTATTTTTGTAGTAGTTTATTTCATTCTCAGGATTCACATTGAGCAGCAAAGCTGTGCTAGCACTTATTGATTTTTTTTCCCTGCCACATTCCCGGAATACAGATTTTAATCATTTCACTACACCACACTCAGTAATTTCATTAAAAACTGAAATCTTCTATCCCCAGAAAAGCATTTAATTTCAATGACATACAATTTCTCTTTTAGCAGCAAACTGTCTCTACAGTAAAAGCTGCCTAAGGTTCAAATGCATAATTTAATCCTGAGTTTTCCATGCTCTGCATTCCTTTCAAGCTATAATTTGAGTAACTACCTAATAACTGTAATAAGGATAATAATTTCCTTATAATATATTATTAACTCATATTTAATTAACTCAGAGGCCATGCTCCATACATGTATGACTGGGTCAACAGTTTTACAATCTCAAAATTTACTAATAATGTTCCAGAAGAAAAATAGATTAAAATGTAAGTATAAATGTTACCATTTAGACTTTCATCCCAAGTTATACACAAAAAACGTTGATCTGTTACTTCACAATTGTGGTTGTTACTCAAGATTTTTAAATATTTGGAAATAATGTAATTTAGTAATTTTCTGTACATAAACTTATGATATCACTATTTTAACATTACACTCCCTAATCATTAACATTACTATTGGTATTTAATTTTGAAAGAATAAGAAAAGGTTTGGTTTCAAAGTGTCTCGATTTTCATAAAGAATTTTCTTAAAACACATTTTTCTTCAAATAAAATTAACTGGCAGATTATTAATAACTATCTTTTCCCTAAATATTTTAATTATTTCATATAAATATTGTTCAATTTTTTTGTTCCAGTAATTTTTTTTAAAATATTAGGTTTACAGATGATATATTGGTTTCCCAAATAATGTGTTCAATAAGGATATGTAATTTACATTGCCTAGTTTGTTTTTATTTTTTTGTGATCCTAGGAATTGACCCCATGGACACTCTACCACTGAGCTGTATCCCAGCACTTTTTATTTATTTTTTTAAATTTTAAGACAGGGTCTTGCCAAATTGCTTGTGCTCAACCTCCGAAGTAGCTAGGATTACTGGTGCCTGGTACATTGCCTGTTTTTTTAAAGAAAAAAATCCTTTGGGGAAATTTTTAAAAAATAAAATTTATGACTTCAAATTATGGAAATATGCCTGATAAACAGGAAAAATGGTACCTACATGATGAAAGTGATTAGCTACTATATAAAAACTGATCATTCCCTTCAGAGACTTTAGAACCATGGTGCAAAATTTTACAAGATTATGTGTATATAATTTTTAAATGAATGCACCACACAACACAGATTTCTTTTCCGTGATGGTAAGATGAAAGAACAAAGACTGGCCATCGTAACAACTTGGAACAAAGTAAGAAAGGGGTGACAGTGAAGAACTTGATTTTAATGTTTTTTTTAAATCTTAGAAAACTATATTAGCATCAAGAGTTGTGTACAGTTTGGAAATGTTTTCTTGACATTCTCAAAATGAAATTAGATGGAAATCAATAATGAACACTTGGTAAATGAAAAATACATAGATACCTAAAATTCATAACTGAATTTGTATATTTTAATATAATAATTCAATAAGTTTAATTTCATATTAAAATTTAGTGCATTCTGGTAATCCAAATATATTAATTATGCTAATCTATAGTTTTTAACTGATTTTTAAAAATGGCATACTGGAAATTTAAAATAAATTACTTCAAGTATTTAAGACTCTTACTAAAACCTCTTCCTTACATTATTTTTTATATTATTTCTTCCCTTTTTTAATGTTATCACACTTGATCATTTCAAAGATTAAAACAATCATAGTTAAAAAAATCAAATAGTTACTATAGCTATAAAATAATCGGCTAACATAGCATTCACATTTTCTATCCATGATATCTAAATGAGTAATTAATCATGTGCACTATTCCTAAAGAATTTAATGATCAAGTGAATATTTTATAATTTTAAGGATATTTTGAAATTGTACATATATTAAATATACCTATCCTATCTATACTACATATGCTACCACTGTGGAATGACTAAACTGTTGCACTTTTCATCTGTAAGGTAGCACCTGCTTTTAGGCCCAAGGTAGATGAGAGAGATGGATAGATAACTAATTTATTACTATGGTTATTGTCACTGGTTCCTCAAAGAGTAAGGAACTGCCATATATAGAACAAAGTCTCAGAAGGCTGACTGCAAAGAAATACAAACAAAAGACCTCAACAGTATTAACAAGCTGGCCACTCCTGTATCTTGTTTCAGTTTCAGTCACTATAGGCTAATGAAGCTTTATTTATGTTCATTCCTTGTATCTCAATACTGAGAGCTTAAAAGGCAATGAAAATAGAGATTTGGAGAGGGGAAGAAACCAAATATAAATTAAGAGAAAGAAGGCCTATGTGTAAATATACAAAGCTGCTAGGTCTTGTGCCCATGCACTAGTGAGAAATTCTGTATAACAGGAATATTAAACATGAGGGATAAAGGGATAACAAGGATGTCACGACATGATGAGGATGAAGCCATAAAAGGAGGCTGGGACCAAAGAGTGAATGGCCTAATGTACCATGGGACAGTAGCTGAATTTGTCCTAAGAGGCAACAAAAGTTAGCAAAAGAGTAACATGATTGACCTAGATTTGAGTGAACAATAACTGCATAGGAAGTGCAAATGATTGTAGTATGAGGAGATTGTTTAACAGTCCATGAGAAAGATGATAAAAGACAGTCGCATTAGAGTTTTACAGCCAGATATTTTGAGGTAAAATTTCATTTTGGTGCCTAATTGCAAACATTTCAAGAGAGGAAAAAGTGAAGGACTAATGGGATTTCTAATAAGAAACTAAGTTAATGCTACAGTCATTAACTAAGGTCCAGAATATATAAAGATAATCAAATCATAAGTTAGCCTGGAATTAGGACTTCATACTATGTTCTATAGGCCTTTTCTAAAAATGGAATTAAACTCTTTCAAATTGTATACATGTAGGTGCAGTACTTCTTATCCACCCTCCTTCCTCCTGCCCACAGAGTTGCTTTTGACAAGTATTTTTTATTAAGAACACTGCCACATGCACACATTGAGGATAAAATTCATTGGTGAAATAAATAAAAGCACACAAAAATCTTGAATGAAGAACATTTTGGGGGCAATATCAGACATTGAAGTGTTATAAACCCTTATACTTTAATTGCTAACAACTGACATGAGGTAAAGGCCAATAAAACACAACAGAGAATTGAGAAACTGACCTACATGGACACAGAAATTTATTAATGGTAAAAGGTATTTCCCAAAGCAATGAGAAAAGGACTCTGGATCTCCATCAAGAGAAGATTTCAAGAAGACCAAGTATTTAGAATATCAAAATACATCACAAAAGTAAAGAATTACTAGATGAGTTTCTCAATAGCTAGAGAATAGGGAAAGTTTCTCTCAGCAGTAAAAATTAGATACAATGAAGTAAAAAAAAAAGATAATTCCTACTATATACAATACAAAGCTGTTTATAGCAAAAGAGAAGCACTACAAAGGATAAAGTGGCAAACCATGAAAAATAAAAACTTGTAACTTCTACATATAAATGAATAACCTTATACATAGTTTATAAAAACAGGGAACAAGATTAACCTGATAGCAAAGTGGCAAAAGACATAAACACAAGTTATACCAAAAAAGAAATGCAAATATCCCTTAAGTAGAAACATTCACAAACCCATAGTAAGAAGATGCAAATTAAGCGTTGCTCAAATACTCTTTCCCATCCATCAGGTTGGCAAGAATCCAGTTTTACAACACAGCCTGCTAGGCTTTGATGGAAAAAATCCCTCCTCCCTTTTTCTTGGAGTACAAAGTGGAAGACTCTATCAAGAGATAATTGGCAGTATCTAATAGTTATATTTTTATTTAATTTATTTTTTTGGTATTAAGTATTGAACTCAGGTCCTTGTGCTTACAAGGTAGGCACTGGAACCACTGAGCTTAATCTTCGGCCCTGTATTTATATTTTTGAGTAATAACTCATGTTAAAAAATCTGATCAAAATTAACAAAAACATGAAAGATAACAAGGAAGTTATTTGTTGAAGTGCTATTTATTATAGAAAAGGCCTAGAAATAAAGCCAGTGTCCTTCGTATGTTAATGGTTGAATTAATCATGGTAGGACCATACAATGGAGTACTATACAATTTTTGAGAAGGAATAGTGACATATAGGTATGAAACAACAGTGAACTTCACAAAATACTATTAAGTGAGAACAGCTTAGACAAAAACTTGTAGTTTAGTGGATTAACTAACGGTCAACTTGGAACGCCCAGCTGAACTGAGTCAGGGTGGTTCTGGGCGTGCAAGACGCACCTGAGAATTGCTGCCAGTGGCATAAAAAGAGAACTGGAGCAGAAGATTGTATGCTCTTGATTTTTCTGGAGAATTTTTCTACCACTGCTTTTCCAAATATAAACTCAGCTGTTTTCAAAGGAGCTCCGGTCCTCGCTGTTGCAGGGATGACTGCTGCTCTCTTCAGGGCAGCGCTGGTCTTCACCTTGAGTGTCACTTCCCGCTCCAGAGCAGATCCCTCAGCCTACTGGCGAGATCCTTCACTACTCTTTCACAGACTTTGAGCTGTCACCACTGACTGGCCTTGGAGGCTTTCCAGTGCAGATCCTTGTTACAGACTTGCATGAGACTGCCATGGGCGCAAGGCCTCTGGTTGGACACATGGAGGATATTGCCTTGTGCGCTAGGCCTTCAGCTGGACTTGCATGGGACACTGCTGTGAGATCCAGGCCCTTGGCTGGATTCTTTGGGTCTCTAGCTTGTGGACAGATCTCTTTCAGTCCTCTGCATTTGACTTTTTGGGTGAATATTATAAAATAATCCTATAAATTGTGTCAAATCTATTCCCTTGCAAACCCTGATAACAACCTGTAATATGCCTGTAATACTTTACTTTTTAAAAGAATAAATTAAGGG
>PVIR01004055.1:47259-65017 GCA_004026965.1 Petromus typicus
AAAGTGAGACCCTGTCTCAAAAAAAAAAAAAAAAAAAAAGAATAAATTAAAACCTTAAAAAATATGATCAACCTATAGGAAGAAAAGAGTAAGGTAGTAAAAAGAGCATGTGGAGATATCAAGATCTATTTAGTATAATGGTATTTTAGAACTACATAGAAAAATACTATTATAAAATAAAAGTTAAAAATTAAGCAATCTCAGGGCTGGGGATTTAGCTCAGTGGTTCCGGTGCCTGTCTTGCAAGTGCAAGGACCAGGGTTCGATTCCTCAATAACCACATATAATACTGGATGTGGAGACTCACCCAGCACCAACTAGTACCATATACCACAGTGTCAGGTGTGGTGGCTCACGTCTGTAATCCCAGCACTCGGGAGACAGAGGCAGGAGGATTGCTGTGATGTGAGTTTGAGGCTGAGCTCAGGGCCAGCCTGAACCACAAAGCGAGACCCTGTCTCAAAAAAAAAAACAGAAACAAAACAAACAAACAACCCCCCCAATTAAGCAATCTCAAAAATGAAAGCTAAATAAAATGCATAAAATAATACTATCATAAAATAAAAGTTAAAAATTAAGCAATCTCAAAAATGAAAGCTAAATAAAATTATTTCATTTTACATGGAATTGGTGGCTTAACTACACAGAAAAGAAGTATTCCAAGTGATTTAAAATTATAACTGGGGCTGGATGTGTTGCTCAGTGGCACAATGTGTTCTTAGCATGTGTAGGGACTTATATTCAATCCCTAGGACCCCAAAACAAATAAGCAATCAGAGTCAGATACACACACACACACACACACACACACAACTTTCCTCAGGCTTTACCTTAAGAATTTCAAAGCAATAATAAAACAACAACTTATACTCTTACCCATAACAATATTTTAATGCTATTATTGGTGTTATAATACTGTGGGCTTTTTCTTTTTGTTTTATTAGTTGCTGGGAATCAAACTCAAGGCTTCAAGCGTGCTTGACAATGGCTCTGCCACTGCCATATCTTCAGCCTTTACTGTAATATCACTGCATGCTTGGTCTGAGAAAAGCAAATGAATAAATTGGTGTTTCGGGAAAATTAATTTTTGATGTAAGACAAAGAAAAATCAACAAGTTGGTTATTTTGAAATAGCTGCATTGGAATGAACCAATAAAATATATTTACAAATGTCACAGTAGTGAGCATATAAATTATCAAAGATTATTGAAGGTGTCATGACAAAAAGATTTGGACAATTTTAAGTGGCTCTCACTCACAAGAGATGACAATTTAAACACTGCTCAGAAAACACCAATAGATTGAAGCATGACAAATTTTTAAAAACGCTCACCTGTGAAAGATGCCAATAACTTATCATTTATTATTACAAAATAACTTATTATTTTGTATCCTTTTGCAGTGATGGGGACTAATGCACCACAAGATGAGCAACCATTCACTGCCAGCCCTAACTCATTTGGAAAACTAGCAAATAAAGAAAACAACTTCCTATCAAATGTTGACATTGATTTGATTTTTAAAGAAATTTTAAAATTCTATTGAAGAAAACATTTAAAATATCATTGACCTGTACTAACACAGGTAAATCTGCATACAATTTACCTATGAGTGTTAAGTAAAACAGAGGGAAGATGATATCATTCTTATCAGTAAATATGAAGCTTAAACGATTCATTAAGACAAAGTTTTTAAAAATGGAGTAACATATCAGAGAAAGTTTGTTGGTGGTGGTGGTTGTTGTTTTTCAGACTAAATCTTATTATGTTGTCTAGGTTCTATCTCAGCCTCCAAAGTAGAAAAGAAAAACAAATTAGCTTGGATTACAAATTGTGCCACCATACCCAGTTTTTGAAGAAAAATCATTTCTCACTGCTACATAATCAGTGGCAATTGGGGATTACGCTCCAGGTGCTAGAGACTGAACTCAAAGCTTCCACCTTGCTAGGCAAAGTGCTTTACCACTTGAGCTGCATCTACAGCCTTCTGAGGAAATTCTTTAAAGTTATTGTACAGCAGATGAATAGATACTATTTGTCTGATCTTTTCCAAAGCAGTCCTCCAGAAAAGCCAAGGAAATGAAAGTCAAATGTTAAATTTTCAAAAATTTTGCAAGCAGACTGTCATTACTAAAAATGGTTGCCCTTACTAAAAAGTAAGTATTTTAACACTTAAATACATTACCATATATTAAAAACATGTCCATGGAACTCATCAATTCTTGTTTTTTTTTTTTAGGTTTTTTTGAGACAGGGTCTCACTTTTTTGTGGTTTAGGCTGGCCCTGAGCTCAGCCTCAAACTCACATCACAATCCTCCTGCCTCTGCCTCCCGAGTGCTGGGATTACAGGCGTGAGCCACCACGCCCGGCACTGTGGTATGTGGTACTAGTTGCTGCTGGGTGTGGGTCTCCATACCCAGTATTGTTATGTGGTTACCGGGGAATCGAACCCGGGCCCTTGCGCTTGCAAGACAGGCGCTGGAACCACTGAGCTAACTCCCCGGCCCCTCATCAATTCTTGTTTTACTCCTCCACTTTCTGTGTAGTTAAGGTTATGTACACTATAGTATGTCCAAGATGAAACAAAACTATATAATGATGTGTTACTGTCCATTTTATCCCAACTCTGTTCAGTGATACCATACTGGTAGTTTGAAATCAGTCAAACTGAGAAAATGTTTACACTACAGATCACCCTATAACTTTTTTTTTTTTTTGTAGTTCAGGTCACCCCTGAGATCACTATGTACTGCAGGCAAGCCTGGAATTCACAGCAGTCCTCTTACTTCTGCCTCCTAAATGCTGGGATTACAGGCATGAGCCACTATGCCCAGCACCGTGGTATGCGGTAGTGATTGATGGTGGTTTTGAGTCATTATGTTCAGCATTATTGTATATAGTTACCAGGGATCAAACACCTGCCCTTACCTTGCAAAGCAGGCACCTAAAGCTAAATCCCTATCCTCTGCTCTAACTTAATATTTTTTGATAAAGCCTAGACTTAAGGGATTAGAAATGTAAATAATGTAAATTAAACAGTGTTACACTGTAAATAGCACTGGAAAATAGGGAAATAATCTTCCAGTATTTGATTACTTTTAACAATTTATTAAGAAGTCATTCCTCTCACTGATAAAACATGGAGTTTAGTGGAGCATGGTAACGCACACCTGTAAACCCAGCACTTGGGAGGCAGAGGCAGGAGGATCACCCTGAGTTCAAGGTTAGCCTGACCTACAGTGTTCCAGACAGAACTACAAAGTGAGATTCTGTCCCAAAAAACAAACAAACAAAAAAAGGGGAGATCCAGTTTACATTTTGTCATTTCATTTTCAATGTGGTCATTTAAACAATGAACATATCAGAACTACACTCACTCACATACTACAAGCATGTTAGCTACACATAGTACATAAGAGTTTGATTAAAAATCAAAGAAGTCTTGAGAATAAATTGGCTATATGGATTTCACAATAATTATTACATAATTTATAAATTGTATGCTATAATCTGTTATCTCAGGAAAATTTATAAGCTTATATTTTTATATGTAAGCATATATTTTTACTGTCAGATATACTGTTTTTAAAGATTTATCTATGCACGCCTAAGAAAAGAATATAATCACTGGCCTTTCAGTGGTGTACGCCCAACTGAGAAGCATTTATACCTCAAAAGAACTGACTTATTCTAGACAGTCAAATAAATGTATATCAGAAGAAATGACTACATGTTCTGGGTGGTAATGGAGGAAGGGCAATACTACATATTCTCGATTTGTTAAAAGTCCAGCCTAGAATTATAAAACATTCTATGCCTCATAGTTTGCCCTCATATATATTTTCTGCATTAAAATGTGTAACTATTTATCTAAGAAGAGTTTAAAGTTCTTGAAGGAACTCACAGAGCCATTTATGCAAAGCTCTCTTAAAGAAATGATCTGTTTTAGTTATGTAGTTTTGTCCCACATGTGATGTCTACACTTCACATGACTTCTCCCCCCTTGAGAGCCAGAATGTTATGAGTTGGCTGCCAGAATTTTATATTTACTTCTCATCTATTTTCACAGCACTCTAAATAATATATATTCAAGGATCAACATTCAAACGTGAGTACAATTGTCACTACTTTAACAAGTCAATCAAGATCAAAGTTCATACTGTTTACAGACAATTATGCTCTAGAAATAGTACAGTGAGAATTAGCATTCAAGTGCAATATCATCAACTAATGTGACATACTTCCTTGTCCCACAGTTGCAGCTTTGTTGATACTAATCTCAACAAACCATTTTCAGGAAACTTCCAAACTTAAAAAAAAAAGTCATTAAACAATTTTTAAAAATCTCTTCTTCTTTGCTACACAGATTTTTTATGCTTCAAAATGAGCAAGGGTAACTGGATGTGGTGGTACATACCTATAATGCCAGTACTTGAGAAGCTGAGGCAGGAGGATCACCATGAATTCAAAGCCAGCCTGGGCTACACAGTGAGTTCAAAGGCAGCCTAAACTATATGGCAAGACCCTGTCTCCAAATCTTTTTTAAAAATGTACGAAGGGCTACAGGTATATCTTCGTGGTACAGCATATACATAGCACATGAAAGGCCTTGGGTTCAGTCCCTGGCACCACGAAAACATAAAATTAAAAACACTCAGAAGTTATCAACACATCTCTCTCTTACGTAAGATGCAAATATGACAAAGTTTCATTTATACTTTTCAAATAGGTTTAAATTCAAATATAGAGTTAACTACCTATCTCTATCCACAAATTAGGGGTGAATCTGCTTTCATATTGTACATCACTGATATAGTTTCCAAAAGTATCAAATGTTAAAAAAATTTTGCCCAGATGCTTCTGCCTTCACATTAGGTATAATACTCATTTTGCTGCTGTTTTAATAAACATGGCAACCATGTATTTTTGTATTTTTTTTAAATAGCGAAACATTTATTGGTCCATTTTAGACATACATAATGATAACACTCATCAAGTAACTCTGAGAAAAGCAACACACTGATTGATACTTGCTTAGCCTCAGTGCCTTTACCTTTGGAAGGAAAAATGCTAGCAAACATTATTTTGTGTTTATTTTGGGAAGCTCTTAAAGTGGTTTACAGAAGGTCACTAAATTTGGTTTAAAAGGAAGTTAATGAATTGGGTGTGGTGGTAACACCTGTAATCCGAAAAGTCTGGGATGTTGAGGCAGGAGGACTGCAAATTTTGCCCTAAACTGGGTAACTCAGTAAGCCCCTGTTTCAGAGAGAGAGAGAGAGACAGACAGACAGACAGACAGAGACAGAGAGACAGTAGAGAAAGGAAGTATGGATGTAGATCAGTGCATCTTGAGTGCCACAGGAGAGCAGATAGGTAGGGGGACAGACGGACAAAGTAGATAAAATGGGATCTGATGATTCCTGGCCTGAATAAATTCCAATTATTTCATATAATATCTCTCTCCATCAATATATTCAATAAAGAGAGGAAATCCAAGACAGAAAATTATCTTTGAGTAGTAAAGCAAATTATGACATTATACAAGCTGATTTCTTCGAACAGTGAAACTAGGTGGAAAGACAATTCAGTTAGAGCTCTTTTTGTGCAGCTGTGGTTAAAGGAATTTGATTCAGTTCTGTGAGATTTTCTGGGAGGATCACGTACCTACTCCGAGGAGGGAAACATCTTATTTCCATGGGAAGAAGACCCCTGGAATTTAGATCATTCCACGGATTCAAGATTTCAGAAGCCATTGATTCTGCCAAGAGATTAGCCCTAATTCTTCATTTCTCAGTTTTTAGCTAAGTCTTCCCAATAGCTATTCTTACATTAACACAGTAAGAAAAAATTTATACAAAGAACCTCATACTTCTGTTCCTCTTGTATTTTAGATTTATTATGATGACTTGCAAGATAGCTTTTCAGGAGTAGGTAATGTACTATCTAATGCTATTATTGTGCTTTACCAAATTTTCTTGGTACTACCTTTTGAAATTTGTGAGATTCTATTTAGGTTTTTTCTTGCTCCTCCTCCCTTCTCCGTTATCTTTATTGCCACTCTGATACATTCTCAATCTTCTATTTAGTTTCTTCTACTGTTAAGTATTGTGTCTTTGTCTCTCTTCACTCCCTCCATTCTGGTTCCTCTGTTCTTCTCTTTGTTTAAAAAACAAGCTTGTTATAATTTGTATCAATAGGTATCACAAGAGAAAACTGCTGTATTCTCTCCTATCATCTTAATACAGAAATCTATCTTTTTTAATTAAAAAATAGTTAAATGAGCCAGGGTAATGGCACACACCTCTAATCCCATCACTTGGAAGGATGAGGTAGGAGGACTGCCATGATTGCCAGGCCACTCTAGGCAACCTAGTGAGTTCAAGACCAGCTTGAACTACAAAGTGAAACACTGTCTCAGAAAACCAAAAACAAATTTTAAAAGTTTAATTTAATAATGACATGTCATAACACATCTGGTAAAATATTAGGATTTTTGTCTTTAAAATCTAAAACCTTTTTTGTGTGGTACTGGGGATTTATTCTTTATTTTGAGACAAAGGCTCATTAAATTACTAAGTTACCTCAGTTGATCTCTGAATAGCAATATGCCTGCCTCCAGAGTACTAATAATACAAGCATATGCCACAATGCCCAGCCTAAAATCTTTTAATATATTACTACACTACATATATGTGCTTAATTTCATTCAGTCTTTTTTTGAAGGGCTGGGGATTTAGCTTAGTGGTTACAATGCCTGCCTGGCAAGGGCAAGATCCAGAGTTCAATCTCTAGTACCAAAAAAAAAAAAAGCAAAAACAAAAAGACACAGTCATTGAGCACTTATGTTTTAAATACAATTCTAGGTACTAGGGATGAAGCAGTTAAAAACAAAACAACAAAAACTTGTCCCAATAGGGCTTACTTTCTAATGGGAAGAAACAGGAAATAACAAACAAACAATACATGTGTGTGTGTGTGTGTGTGTATATATATGTATGTATATATGTATATATATATATATATATATATACATACATACATATATATCCACATATCCACATATATGTATATATATGTAGCAAACTTTCTGTTAAGGGTCACAGAGTAAATAATTTATAATCCATGAGTCTGCATATTTGCTGTAAATACTCAAAGATGTCATTCTGGTGAGAAAGTAGTAATATACAATATACAAAAATGGGCTGTATTCCAAGAAAACTTTACAAAAATTAGGTAAGAGGTTAGGCTTAGCCCACTGCCTACAGCTTGCATACTCCTGTTCTGTATGATATTTAAAAACTGAGTCAGTGTTCTAGAGATAGTGAAGAAGGGCCTTACTGATAAGATTACATGTTACAGAAACTTGAAAGAAAGAGAATGTAGATACAGGAGGAGATAGCTTCCCAGGAAGAAGCAAAAAGATATGTGAAGTTCTTACAGCAACAGCATACTTAGTTTCTTCAGGATGTTGTAAGTAAGCTAAAATAATCAAGAAGAGAAGATATGAGGTCAGACAGCGCCATAAATAGTGCCAGATTTTGTTAGGCCTTTTAAGTCATTAAAGAGATTTTAAATGTTTCCTTTTTTTTTTTTTAATATGAAACAGGTGAGTGATTTTAAAGAAAAAAATTGACTTTTGAGATAGATCTCTTACTTCACGATTCAGGACTTGCCTAGCATGCACAAGTTTCTTTTCCAACATTGTCAAAGAGAAGGAAGGAAAGAAAGAAGGAAGGGGGGGGGAGGAGGCGATGGGGAGAAACAAAAGAGAGTATATTGCTTCCACAGAGCAAGAATTCAACAAGTTAGACTGTATAAGAGCTGCTGAAAAATCCAAACAATGATAATGAGAGCTTAGAACTAAATGGTAGTTGCTAGTCTGAATGACTGTGTCCCTCAGATTCATATGCTGACATTTTAGTTGATGGAAGCAAGCATTATAGCCTTGTAGGAGTTGTTTAAGATGTGAGGGCAGAGCCTGCATGAATGGCATTAGTGCCTTATCACACAGGCCCAAGGGAACTAACTTTTCCTTACACTATGTGAATACATGGAAGCAAATCTAGATTAGGATAAAAAGAAAAGGGATAAGAAAAAACACAGAAAAAAAAAGATAGCTATTGCAATTGGCAAAATCTAAGCACACCCAAGTTATCCAAGGAAAAACCCAGGGCCAGTCAAGACCTGCAAGAGAACTGGACACTGGGCATGCAACTGTACCATACCACCAAATGGGCCTACGCTGTGTGCCCACCAGCCATATGCCTGGCTCGTGGCACGGAAGGATTAACTGTCCCTGCTCCCAGAGAGAGGATGAGGCAAAAAAAACGCTCTCATTTCTCTCTGAAGGAGCCTAAGGAACCATGCAGTGTCCTGTCCATGGATATCTCTTTCTCCTGCAAGGTGCCTTGGGTGATACTCAATGTCTTGGGCAAACAATTTCAATTCATTTGGCTTCTGTTTTAACTTTCTTCTCTAGAAAATTCTTCTCTAGATTTATAGACATAATTGGGTGGAAAGGATCTCTATTCAGAACTCTTTTACTTCTTCTCTGATATGTCAATTGGAAGAGCAAATGTTCAACCATGAGTTTTTAACTGTTCCATAGTATCCTACTTCTTACTAGGAGTTTTATTAGAAATGAACTTACTAGCAAAATTGGGTGTAATTCTCAAATTTCAGCAAAAGGCAAAACAGATTTTACCTGTTAGAACTACATCAGGCCTCCCTGACCTAATTAGCCAACAGGCGGATCCTGCTGCACTGTATGATGGAATACCTGGTAGAACAAATTCAGCAATGACAATAATTATAAAACTAAAATAACTTAGAAAATTTCCTAAACAAAAGCAGTATTCAACCTAAGAAGAGGCCACTAAAGGCCTCCAGACTCTTCAGGCAAGTTTCTCAAGCATGGCTTTCTGCAGCCTTGCCATGTTCCTTACAGTATTCACATTTGCCCTGTAGGAAATCATTCAGAATAGAGAGTAGTACAAAACCTCTGCCTCATTAATGAGGCTGTAATCCCCATCTACCCTCTGATGGCAAACACACATTTAATCTTCTCCCAAATTCCAGGAGATTCAAACTGATTCTCACAATCGGGCTTCAAAAATGCTTTTGTGGCCAGCAATTTAGCTCAATGGTTCTGGCATCTGCCTGGCAAACACAAGGTCCTAAGCTGGATGCCTGGTACTACATATCACAGTACCAGGAATTGTGACTCATGCTTGTAATCTCAGCACTTGGGAGAGAAAGACAGAAGGACTGTGATGAGTTCAAGGCTAGCCTGGGCTACATAGTGAATTCAGGACCAGCCTGAACTACAAAGAGATATCCTGTCTCAAAAACCTAAAAACACTATGTATATATATTTTTTAAAAGCTTTCTTTTGTAATCCTTCTGTCCAGCTTACCAGTTCACCTTTGCCTTTGAATCAGAATATCCCACTTCAAGAGACAAACAGCAGAATATTTGGTAATACTTGGTAGCTTTCCCATAGGGATTTAGAGATAGGCTTTACATTTTCTTTGTCTTTTTTTCAGTTTTTTGAGACAAGGTCTCACGTTGTAGTTCAGGCTGGTCCTGATCTCAGCCTCAAACTCATAGCAATCCTCCTGTCCCTGCAAGTGGGAGACTACACCCAGCATTTATGTGGTACTGATTGCTGGTGGGCGTGAGTCTCCATGCCCAGCATTGTCATGTGTAGTTATGAGGGATCGAACTTGGGACCTGTGGCATGGAACCACTGAGCTTAAATCCCTGGCCCTGCCCATACCTTTTCATTCAGGTATTAGAAAAGGACTTAAGGAACCTACAGCTTAAACAAGGCCATTAATCTATGTGGATAATATTCTAATCTGCAGCCCAATTTGGGAGTTATCAAACCGTAATATTATCCAAACTGTTAATATTCTAGCAGGGAAAGAATATAAAGTCTCAAAGAAAAAGGCTCAGATATTCTCTAGAAAATCCACTACTTAGTGTACATTTTTACACCTGTCTAGGGACTGGATCCAGGCTATCTGTGATACTAGGCCTCCTGCCACTAAACAACAGTTCTGTTCCTTCTTGGGAATGGCTAGCATCTGCTGGTTCTGAATATGTAATTTGGACTAATGGCAGTTCCCTTAATGAGGCTGTCAAGAGTACTGAGTCTGTGCCCTTGAAGTAGACAAAAGTCACTGACAATGCCTTTTGAGAAATAAAACATGGCTTTATTCAGGCTCTAGTACTGGGAATACCTAACTTAAGAAAATGCTTATTCTTCTACATATGAAAATTGAGAGGAAATACTTTGGGTATCATGACTCAAAAGGTGGGATAAAAATTCCATCCAGTGGCATACTTTTCAAAAAAGTTAGGAGTGGCTGCTAGATGGCCACCATATCTGAGGGCAGTAGCAGCTATAGCTACACTAACAGAAGAAGCTGTGAAATGAACTTTGCAGCAAAAACTAGAAGTTCTGACTCCTTACCAGATCAAGTTTTTCTTGAGACAAAAGGTTATCTGTGGTTGATAAGAAAATGACCTACGAAGTTACAGTCATACTCTTAGACACCCTTCAGATTACTATATAGACTTGCATTATAGAAAGTCCTTGACTTACTACCAAATGCATTCTGCAGTAATTGTGCATAAGTCCTCTTTGTTTATAAGATAACAAAGTGAGTCTCACATAATAAATCTGTAGAAGTTCACAACTCAAATGTTTGTAAGTTAGGGATTAACTGTATCCTTAATCCTGTCTCACTGATTCTTATATGTCCTACTTTTGGGAACAGGTGATTTTCCAGACCTATGTAAGCATGCAGGACATCAGTGACCTGCCCCTTCAAAATCGTAAGGAGGTAAGGTTTATAGATAGAGAAGTAGCTTTGTTCAAGAGAAAGTTATACAGTAGTCACTTCACAACAGGTCACTGAAGCCCAACTCCTTCCCTCTGGTCAAAAAGCAGAGCTCATACCTTTTACTCAAGAATTGATATTTAAATACAGACTTCAAATATACTTTCCTGGTGCTACATGCCTGTGCAACAATCTAGAAAGGAAAGGGCTTGCTAACTAATAAGCAATGATCTACAAAACACAAGTAGAGAATTCTAGGACTCCTACAGGCAGATAGTGTTACTTAAAGGACACCAAAGAGACATATCTACAGGCTAAGGATTTATCTCAGTGATTCAGGTGTCTGCCTGGCAAGCACAATCTCAGTAATCACATCCCACAGTGCTGAGCATGGTGACTCACACCTGTAATCCCAGCACTTGGGAGGCAGAGGCAGGAGGACTGCTGATCTGGGCTTCATAGTGAGTTCTGGATTAGTCTGATCTACAAAGCAAGATCCACAAACCCCCAAAACACATGTCTAAAGTCTCTTTGGGAAATCAAAAGGCTAATAAGGAGGCAAACAAGGCAGCTTTAAAATTCTTTAGGATGTTAGCTTTGTTCCCAGTTCCCAAAGAACCATAAAAACCCTAGGAAAAATAAGTGGACCTCAGTAAAGGGGACTCTGGTGGTATTTACAAAACAAACTAGTCCTTTTTTACAAAACAAACCTTTGTTAGAGCCTCAACAGAAAAGAGGGACATACCCTGTGGAGAACTAGCAATCAGATTTTACCCATATGCCACCATATGGAAGATTTAAACAAATATTTAACAGATACAGTAGAAAGCTATAAAAGCCTTCACAGTTCTTTCCGTATGAGGAGAGATGCTCCATTGGAAATGACCTATCAAATTTTTACAAGAATAGGACTTGCAACTACCACCTGTCAAATCTCCCCAGCTTGCCCACGATGCTTAAAATAACCTAGGCAATCCCAAACCACCTCTGTTATATGTTCTGGGTCTGTATGTCCCCTTAAAGCCTCATTTGGTCAGAGGTGGTTGAATATGGAATGTGTGATGCTGGAGTTAAGGGCCTATAATTACTAAACCACTACATGTGAGTCATTAGTTTGACACTGTCCTAATCCCCTAGTCTGAATAAGATAAAAGAGGCAGAAAGATGCTGTTAAACTCTCTCTCTCATTACATTTGCTGCCTCGGTACACCTGTTTGCCATTCCTGCCTTGAAGCCAGCTGAAAATAGACTGCAACTTCTCTGAACTGTAAGACAAATAAACCCTTTCCTTTTTTTTTAGGATTTTTGAGACAGGGTCTTGCTTTGTAGTTTAGGCTGGCCGTGAACTCAGCCTTGAACTCATCAATCTTCCTGCCTCTGCTTCTTGAGTGCTGAGATTATAGGCGTGAGCCACCATACCTGGCACTGTGGTTATGTAGTGCTGATTGCTGATGGGCATGAGTCTCCATATCCAACACTTGTGTATGGTTACCAGGGATCAAACCTCAGGCCTTGCACTTGCAGAACCTTGAGAAAACCACTGAGCTAGATCTGTGCCAGAACCACTGAGCTAAATCCCCAGCCCAACCCCTTTTCTTTTAACTTCAAAAGTCACATATCTTGTCTCAGCAATGACAGAAAAATAAACGAACACAATCTCCTTTGTTAGAACCTCATCAGAGAAGAGGGATATATCCTGTGGAGAACTAGCAATTGGATTTTACCCATATGCCACCATATGGAAGATTTAAACAAATACTGAACTTCATCTTTACTGACTGGATTGAAACCTTCCCCACCCATTCAAAAAAGGTTATAGAGTCTAGGTGCTTCTCAAAGAAATCAGTACCTAGTTGGCACCATCTCAGGTCCTTCAGAGTAACAACTGGCCTTTCTGCACATCTGAAATAAATCAGAGGGAAGGAATAACTGTAGAAATAAAGTACCATCTCAATTTTGTATAGAGAACTCCATCCTCTGGAAAAACTGATAGAGCCAACTAGACTATAACGTGAACTCTAGTGAAACATTGCCTAGAGACTTTTGAGATTCAGCTCTGATTACTGACAAACTTCATGAGGGTTCAAAACACCCCCTTGGGCTGGGGATTTAGCTCAGTGGTTCTGGTGCCTGCCTTGCAAGCACAAGGTCCACAGTTCGATCTGCTGTAACTATATACCACAGTACTAGGCGAGGTGACTCATGTCCATCAGCAATCAGTACAACACAACAGAATGCCAGGAGTGGGCTCATATCTGTAATCCTAGCACTCAGGAGGCAGAGGCAGGATTTTTGTGAGTTCGAGGCTTATTTGGGCTACATAATGAGCTCAGGGATAGACTGAAATATAAAAGTGAGACCTGGTCTCAAAAAAACCCAAAACAAACAAAAAAACATTCCTTCAAACTTGCCTGAGCAAGAATTCTCGAGATGTTCTATGAGAGGCCTCTTCTATCTTCTGAAATGGTACTAGGCCCACAGACCGTAAAACTCTTACAGTATCATGTCTGGAACAGCAGACAACTTAGTCAGACTTAAGACTGATTTACTGGGATTTACTTACTTGGATTTGAGGATGTCTGCCCTGCCCTGCAGATCAACTACTGGGATTATTGCAGACATTTGCCCACCCTGTGGATCCTGCACTCGGATTATTGGTGTTAAGACTTACTGGGACTTAAATCTGCCCTGTCTTATGTAATCTTCAACTATAGGGATTATTGTGGGTCCACACTGTTTTATGCATGCTAGGATTATGGATTGAAGGCTTGGTACTAAATAAAGGTGTAGGCAAACTCTGGTTATGGGTTCTTCTGATCCTGCTTCTGCTGCCACAGTTTTTGGCCTTTGACTCAGAAGAAGCAAGAGTCGAGCCCAGGCTCAGCCTTTTTCTCAAGGTTCTGACTTTATTGTTTGTTGGTTGTTGATCCTTTGGCTGTGGGAATCACAGGGCACTGCAGGTGACCACAAGGTTTCTGGCTGTGCCCTCTTCCACAAACTCCATCAATATCATACTAATCTAAGCCAATCACAGTAGGCTACCCAAATGTTTGTAAACAAAATTTTCAGCTCTTGGCCCAAGGGACCACCTAATGTCCAGCCTGGAGACCAAGTGATCATGGGAATGTGGAAGAGACTTCTGCAGATCAATTAAAACCAAAATCAAAGGCCCCTTTTCAGTGATCCTTACCATATCCACTGCAGAAAAGGTGGCAGAGATAGACAAGTGGATTTAATTTTTTAGGGTAAAATTGATTTGAAAAGATCATCCAAAAGAAGAAAGCTACTACACTTCATAAGAACCAGGTATACTGTAACTGCAAGGAGAAGCCATGACTCCTTCAAAGATAAGAGCAGTCACTGATCTCTATTTTATACTAGAAGAAAATCCCCTAAAATACACGAGATGTATGTTATGGCTTAACAGAAAGTTTGCCATTTGTTCATGTCCAGAGACTCCCTCAGCCTGAAGTAGAAGTCAAAAAGTGCCAGATTTCTGGTCTAGTGGAAAATTAGGTGGGCCTGTAGCCCACCTCAGTGGTACCAGAAAAGAAACTTTTGTTTATATACTACTCTCATCATCTCTATCAGAAATATGCCCCTCTAGTTCTTCAAATGGAAATCCCTATTTTTTCTTATTTCCCGTAGATAAAGGATTGGCTTAATCTTTATCAGAGCTTCATCCCTTCAGCTTTCTGCTACACAAGCAAAAGTCCTTTACCATATATTTTCTAGTTAAAACTTCTGTCTGTGAATTTATGCTGATTGCGTCCGTTTTGATTTCCATTATCACTGATGTAAGGACCTGTGCTAGCCAGAGACAACTTTACGAACTCAGATTCCCAAGCACGTCCTCTCTGATTCTAGCTTTCCCCATAAATTCTGGCTTCCTTGAGATTAGTACCTTTCCTCTACCATGCCTTTGTGATGTGGTGTTTCAGCCTTGCCACAGGCCTAAAAGTTATACAGCCAGGTGACCATGGATGGAAACCTCTTAAAATGAAATAAATCTCGAGCCAGGGATTTAGCTCAATGGTTCTGGAACCTGCCTTACAAGAGCAAGGGCCCAAGTTTAATCCCCAGTAACCACATACAACAATGCAGGCATAGAGACTCACGCCCACCAGAAAACAGAACCACATACCACAGGGTCGCCCTTGTAGTTCGGCTGGCCCTGAGCTCAGCCTCAAACTCACATCACAGCAATCCTCCTGCCTCTGCTTCCCGAGTGCTGGGATTACAGGTGTGAGCCACCATGCCTGGCACTGTGCTATGTGGTATTGATTGCTGCTGGGCGTGAGTCTCCACGCCCAGTATGGTATGTGGTTACCGGGGATAGAACCCAGGCCCTTGTGCTTGTAAGACAGGCGCTGGAACCACTGAGCTAAATCCCCAACCTAATCTATAGTTCATTTTTATTTGATTTTTACTCATTTTGTGAAGTAGGATCAAATCAATTTTTTTTAACCTATGTGGATAGCTGGTTAGAGCAGCAAGATTTGTTGTAAAGAATCTCCATTCCTTCACTATATTACATGGACACCCCTGATAAACATTAAATATATGAATTGGGTGTGGTAGTGCATGCCTGTAATCCCAGCACTTAGGGAGGCTGAAGCAGGGTTGCCACAAGTTTGAGGCACGCTTGAACTCAAATACCCACCTGAAATCCATAGCAAGACCTTGCCTCAAACAACAACAAAAAACCATCATTTTAAAACTGCCTCATTAATGTCTTTAATTTTTCTTGGTATAGACTATGGATAGCTTTTTAAGTATTACTTCCTAACTATTACTCATTTGGCACAATTAAAACACTTTCAAGATTGGAGATATAGCTCAGTAATATGTACTGAGCTTCACTGAGGTGCTGGATTTATGTACCAACACCAAGAAAAAAAATCCAAAATTTACTATTAGTATAATAAAATACAACTTCCAGGTGTTCAGGTCCGTAGCTGTAATTTCAGCACTTGGATGGTTGAGGCAGAAGAATCACCATGAATTCAAGGCCTAGGCTCCATAGTGAAGGCTAGCCTCAGCTACACAGCAAGACCCTATCTCTAAAAACAAACAAACTAAATTCCCGACAATTCTTGTTTTCATTTTATATCCTATAAACTATTGAGTTCACTCTTTTGCAGCAGTTATTTCCAAAGCCCTGGATTTTCTGCGTAAAGAATCCCATCATCTAAAAGGAGGAACAATACTACATCTCCCTCTGAGGTCTCTGCACACTATTGTTACTTTATTATTACTTTGCCTTAAATGTAATACCTAACAGCATTTCATACAGTATTAGTATAAGTGGTGAATTTGTTTCCGTGTTTCTACTATTTAGAATAAAAATCTTTTGTTACTCTGTAAGATGTAACAGAAGGTTTTTAAGTAGTCTTTATCAAGTAAAGAAGGTACGTATTATGCATAGTGTATTGGATTTTTATTAAGTGTTAATTTTTTCCAATTGCTTTTTCTGCTCATTTTGTAATGACTGCTTTTTGTTAATGTAGTTAATTAAAATCAATAGTGATGATTAACTGAGTCTCACATTGCTGAAGTCAATTCGCTTTGCTCATGTCAATTTTATACATTATTTCATTTAATATGTATTTTATAATATTTTTTGCATTTATGTTCATGTGAATTATGGGTATAAAATTTTTTTCAAGATTTTAGTATTAATGGGGCTATTCTTAGATAATACATTTGGCTTCATAATGATTTTATTTCTATTTTCTGAAAGTCTGCGAGATTTTTGTTTCTTATATCAGTTTTTATTACTTGTTTTCTAAAGGAATTCATCCATTTTACTTAAGCTTCTCAATTTGATTTTGTTAAGTAAAAATTCTTATATACATTTAATACCTATAAAATCTATCATAATTTTTTCATTCTTTATTTTGATGGTTTATAGTTTTTCTTTTTCTTGATCATTTTTTAAACATGTCAATATTCTTTATTTTCAAAGAGTCAGATTTTGACTTGTTAAATTTGTTGATTTTTTTTTTTTTTTTTTTTTGGTGTGGGTGACATCTGTTCCTCTCTGTATTCTTGCTTTAATTTGCTTTCTTTTTACTTTGCCTTATTCTAGCTTCTTAAAGTAAAATCCTATCCTAGAAGATACTTCCTTCCTTTCCTATGGGGATTGAACCCAGAGCTATACTTGCAGTCCTCTTATTTTCTCATTTAAGATTAAAGTTATTTGCCTTTTAAGTGCTGCTTTATCTGCATTTCCAAACTTTTGTGATGGTGTAGTTTAATTGTTATGCATTTCAAAATTTTGTTTTGTTTGAGATAGGTTCTTGCTATGTAGTTAAGGCTGGTCTCCCTACGTAAAAGGTTGGCCTCAAATTCAGAGACCATACTGCCTCAGCTTTTCTAGTGCTGGAATTACAGGCTCAAGCAACTACATCTGTCTTCAAAGTATTTTCTACTTTTCCTTTGTTTTTTCTTTTGTAATTTATTTAGGATTTTTTTGTTAAATTTTAAAATATTTGATATTTTCTCATCTTTTTTTTTTTGAGGCTGGCCCTGAGCTCACTATGTAGCCCAGGTGAGCCTCGAACTCAGGAATCCTCCTGCCTCTGTCTCTTGAATGCTGGGATTATAGGCACGAACAACCACACCCAACACTGTGGTATGTCTACTGATTGCTAGTAGGCATGAGTCACCATGCCTGCTTTGTTGTATGTGGTTACCAGGGATTGAACCTGGGCCCTTGTGCTTTCAAGGCAGGCAACAAAACCACTGAACTAAATCCCCAGCCTCCATTTTATTTTTATTAACTGTTATTTTCACTGTGGCAGGAGAATATAATCTATATTATTTCATTCCTTTTAAATTTATTCATTTGTTTATCTTCCACCAGATAGTCTATCTTTAGGAACACACCATGTGCATATGTAAACCAT
>PVIR01004055.1:65117-82640 GCA_004026965.1 Petromus typicus
GCAATCCTCCTGCCTCTGCCTCCCGAGTGCTGGGATTACAGGCGTGAGCCACCACGCCCGGCACTGTGGTATGTGGTACTGGTTGCTGCCGGGCGTGAGTCTCCACACCCAGTATGATATGTGGTGACCGGGGATCGAACCCGGGTCCTTGCGCTTGGAAGACAGGCGCCGGAACCACTGAGCTAACTCCCCGGCCCCTGCTTTATGTATTTTTAAGCTGCTATTCAATACTCCTGTCTTCCTTGAATATATTCTCTATCATAATGAAATACCACTCCTCATCTCTCATAATACCCTCAGTCTTAAAAGTAATTTAACTTGATACTAACATAGACATCTTTTGTTTATTATGCTTTCTATTTGCCTCAGATAATTCTGTCTATTCATTTTTTTTAAAACATATTTGTACCTTAAGTCTATCTATTGCAGCAATGTAGTTTGGTCTTTTATATCTACTGTGTCTCTTGAATTACCTCTTACTTGTAGTATACAGGTCTTTATTTACTTCTCAACTCACCATATTTTCTCATAGCTTCATGTATATTATCAAAGTTTTATATATGTTTTATTGTATATTTTGGAAATAAATACATTGAAAACCCTAAAGGATATTATAATTTTTGCTTTAAACATTCATACATTTTATTACAAAATGTAAGAGGATAAACAGTCTTTAGTTTTATCCAGATATTTACCATTTCTGATGTCCTTCATTTGCTCCAGGATATCCAATTGTTAATATTCCTTTTTCACAAGAAGAACTTCCATTATCATCTCTTGTAGTACAAGTCTGCTGAAGACAAATTTCTCTTAGTTTTACATTTATAAACCTACTGCAATTTTGCCCCCAGTTCTGAAGAACACTTCCACTGAGCATAGAATGCTTGAGGTCAATTATTTATTGTTTCAGCTTTTAAGATATTATACTGTCTTCTTGACTTTATGGTTTCTGATGGAAAAAAGCAGGCATTTGAATTATTCTTTTTTGTATGTAAAATAGTTTTTCTTAAATCTATTATTTTCTATTTTAGGTTTCACTTTGTAATATAGCAAGGCCTGCTCTTCCAAGAATAGTCCTCATGGTTCTAATCTGCAAATCAGTATGTTTCATTTCTTCATTTTCTGTCAAGTTCACTGTATCAGTCCTCCGGATCTTGCCCTCCCTTAATTGTCCATTATCTTCACTTAAAAGCTGTCAATGTTAATGGTCAGAACTGCAGATTTACAAGTTAATATTCTATAATTCAATTAGACTAGTGAAGCTCCTTAGGAATATATTTTTAAAGGACCATTCCATATTAAAACAATGCATGGAAGAGATGCATCAAGACAAAACTGTTAGTAGCTACATAGGATTTCAAGAACTGTCCAGCTCTTTAAAGTGAATCTGAAGACTGTGTATGTGCACATACTGAAAAGAACTATAGATCTGTGATTTTTGTTTTCTGGGAGCTGTGTTATGAACTTAGGGATTTGAATTGTAGGTATTCTAGCATCGAGTAGCACCTTAGGTCCCAGGAGATAATACTTAAGAAAAACCTCAACCTTCTCTGAGTATTTGTTCCAATTAGGCTCCATCCCTCCTTGGAAAGTTCCTTTAAAATACAAGCAAGCCAGATGGAATAGAATATGCCTATAGGCCCAGGTACTCTGGAGGCTGAAATAGGAGAATTACTTAAGCCCATGGATTCAATTTGAGGCCAACCAGACCTCACTTCAACATAAACAGATACTACCTAAAAAAAATCAAAATTCCAAAAATATGTATTTAGGAAGTTCTTACACTGAACACAACCTAGGAACCAGAGTCACAGATCTTTTTCCCACAGTTTACTCCTTGAATCTAGATAAATGATCACTTATACAATAACCATGAGCTATACACTTTTACATTGTTTTGCAACTGGGATAATTTCATTGCATCCTACTGATAGTATTAATGGTCTAAATATAAAATATCACCTAAAGACTAATTAATGTATTGAAGGCTGATACTTTCTCATTGCTGGCACAAAATAGCCAACCCCTAGAAGTTACCAGAGGAAAGATTCATTCCAGCCCACAGTTTGTAGAGGTTTCAGACCATGGTCAGCTGGCTCCAAGATAGGGCAGCATGGCAGAGGAGAAACACAGGCAGGAAGCAGTTAGCAGTGGCACCTTTCTTTTATTTTCAATCCATCGAGGCCAGAAGCTTATCAGTTGATACTATTCATAGTCATGAGTCTTCTGTCTTTAATAATCCATTCTGCCACAACCAGAACTAAGTAAATCCAATTAGGGGACCACCTGAGTTATCAGACACCCATAATCTAGTAACACACATCAATGATCATTATTCACAAAGCTCCACTTTTCAGCACATGAGGTGTTAGGAGTACACCTAGATTAAGTCCTTAGATAACAATCTCCAATGCAGCAATATTTACAGGGGATGTCTAGGGAGATGACTGAATCACAAAGGTGCTAACTTGGTCAATGAGTTGGGTTACTCCACTGATGAGTTCATAGCAAAATTCTTAGGATACAGGCCTGGTTGGGAGAAATATATCACTGTACCTCTACTTCTACCTGCCATAAGGTGACCAGCTTTCCTCTGCCATGTCCTTATATACTGCCCCATGACAGGTCCAGAAACAATGAAACTAGCAGACTAGAGACTGAAATCTCTGAAACCAGATGCCATTATAAGCTTTTTTTCTTTTGATTTTCCTCAGGGATTCTGTCACAGTGACAGAAAACTGGCCAATACACACGAGATAACTGTAATTTTACTGAATACAATTTACTTGTTCTTTTGGAGCATCATAGATCTAGAATTTTTCATATTAAACTGGTTTAATTTACTCTAATCACAGTCTTTTCCTGTTGGAATTGTCAAAATTGGACTAATTAAAGCTTCTGTAGTGTAGATCTAAAAGTCAGGCCCTAGCATCACATAATTGGAAGGTGACTGGATTATAGGGACAGTGTAACTGGCTTGTGGACAAAGGCAAAGTCTGGTCAGAAGAGAGAGATCACTGGGTGTGTGCTCTGGAACATTTATCTCCCTCTTTATCTCTTCACTTTCTTTTTATTTCTTGTCTATAAAGAGTTGAGCAGGTTTTCCTCCACTTAATCCTTTCACCATGGTTTTCTGCCTTGGAGCCAACTATAAACTAAAACTAACAGGCAATATAAACCTTTTCTCCTTTAAGTTGTATGAGATATTTTGTCCTAGCTACAAGGAAAGTGACTAAAATAAGAGCTATCTGAAGTTGGTATCCTTTACAATATTTTCAGACAGTAAGGAATGTATTGTTTCTTTTGGAGGGGGCAAGGGATGAGCTAGGTATCAAACCCAGAGCCTTGTGCATACTAGGCAAGGACTCTACTACCAAGTCACTGAGCCACATCTCCAACGTGCAAAACATTTTCCTTCTTTCCTATAATGTATTACAGGTTGATTTTATTTTCTCTTGCAATAAAGTGGGCTTAGCTATTCTCTAAAGAATACTAGCTTATACTAATGACTGATACTATTTGAGAAAGTTCAACAAGCAAAATTCACAAACACATAGAAACATGTTTTCCTCTTTAAAATAAGATCTATAATACTATATGCTTATCAGCTATGTAATCTATATCTATATAAATGTATTGCTGGGCATCGTGGCGTGCTTTCCTGTAGTTCTGGCTACTTGGGGACCAGTGATTGGAGCACTGCTCCAGTCCCAGAGTTGGGGCCTGCAGTGTGCTATACCAGGCAGGTGTCCACCCATAATGCAGCATCACTATGGTCATGGGGCACCACCAGGTTACCTAAGAAAGAGTGAACCAGACCAGGTCAGAAATGTATCAATTAGATAACAAAGTTTTCTATCAATTGCTTTATGTAAAGCTTGTATGGATTACAACACTTCACAGAGCTAGAGGTAGAAGACAGATCAGTGGTAGAAAGCTTGCTTAGCATGGGCAAAGCCTTGTGTTCAATCCATGGTGTGGAAAAAAAAAAATTCAAATGAGCCCACTGATCCCATGAAGCTAAATAATGAATTACAATTTAATTAAACACCATTCATTATGGGATATTTTGCCTTTATTTTTAGTTTTGTATATGTCAGATTTGAGAGTCATGCTGTCTCATAAAATGAGTCAGTAGGTGTTCTATTATGCTCTATTTTCTTAAAGAATTTCTGGAAGATGATGCTATTTATTCCTCAGTTTTAAAACAGTAGTCAGAAAATCACCTGACCCTAGAGTTTTATAGTGCAAAGATTTTAAAATTAGTTACCACACACAGATATGTTTGTCTGTTAACTTTTTCAGTAATTTGTCCTTTTCATCTAAATTTCCAATTATATTAAGTTGTTCAAAATATCCTGTTATCTTAATATGAAATCTATAATGATGTCTCCTTCAAGTGGTTTGTACCTTCTCTTTCCCTCCCTGACTGTTCTAACAAGGAATTTATCATTTTCAAAAATATTTACAAAGATGTAATTGTAGATTCATTTTTCTAATGTGTTTATCTTTTATTTCACAATCAGCTTCTAATTTTAATATTATTATTTCTATCTTCTATGTGCTTTTTGCTTCTTTATCAAATCCTAGTTTTACTTTTATTATTTCCATCTTCCATGAAGGTATCCTGCCATTATTTTTACAAAACCTTAAGATAGATTTTTAGATCATTACTGAGGGACTCTTATTTCAGTCAGAACAGTGTATCTCACAAATTAGTTTGCTATCATGACAAGGATTAAATCTAAAGCCTTTACATGCTAAACATATGTTCTACCACTAAGCTTCAACCCCAGCCTCTACAAGTCTTTTGTTTTGTTTTGAGTGAGGGTCTCACTATGTAGTTCATATTGGCCATGAACTTTCCATCACGTAGTCCAGCCTGGCCATGAACGTAGTCCAGGCTGGCCTTGAAGTCAATGATTCTCCTGCCTCAGCCTCCCGAGTGCTGCCACTACATGCATGTGCCATCACATCTGTCTAGTTCTTATTTATTTTGTTGTTCTTATTGTTACCATTGAACTGAAAATAATTATAAGTTCCCATATAGTTAATGCTTTGACTCAAAGGTATTTTGGAACTCTCTTGTTTAGCATTAGGGATGTAACTTAGTGGAAGAATGCTTGCCTAGCATGTATAAGACCCTGGGTCTCCTAGCAATAAAGAGAAAATGAAAAAATATATGGTATAATTTCCAAATGTATACTGTCTACATATATATTTTGTACACCTTTGTATTTGGTCCCATATCACACTTAAAACTCTTTTTTATATTTTCCATCCTCCTTTCTCTCTGTTATTATAAATCTATTCTTCTGAACTATTGTCAAGCAAAATGGCCAAGATAAAATATAGAATAATACCAGTCTTTGGAAACTCACTTTTTAGTTTTTTTATTTTTTTGGAGACAAGGTCTCACTTTATAGTTCAGGCTGGCCCTGAACTCACTGTGTAGCCCAGGCTAGCCTCAAACTCACGGCAATCCTCCTGCCTCTGTCTTCCAAGTGCTGGAATTACAGGAGTGAACCACTACACACAGTATTGTGGTATATGGTACTGGGAATCGAACCCAGGACCTTGAGCTTACCAGGCAGATGCTGGAACCACTGAGCAAAATCCCTGGCCTGAAAACCTCTTTTTCAACTGAACAAAATATCTTAGAAATTAATTACTGTTATAGCCTGTATTTCACAACCATTCCTTCCAATCTTCTGCTACTAAAAATAGGATAGTAATAAATAGAATAAGTCATTCTGAATATTTTCCAGTTAAATTTTGGGATGTTTTCTTACAAATGGAATTAGTCTTTATAAGGTGAACTCTTATCTAACTAATGCCAAATCCTTTCCACGAGATGGTATCAATTTGTATTTTTATTAGTATTTGAGAATGCCTACATATTCTATGACAGTTTAAAGTTGAGTTTCTAGAAATTTGGTAAGAAATTGTGTAATACTGTACTTTAAATTCTTACCTCTGATATAATGAGTAACATTTAGTATTTCTTTCTTTCTTTTTTTTTTTTTTGAGACAGGGTCTCGCTTTGTGGTTCAGGCTGGCCCTGAGCTCAGCCTCAAACTCACATCACAGCGATCCTCCTGCCTCTGCCTCCCGAGTGCTGGGATTACAGGCGTGAGCCACCATGCCTGGCACTGTGGTATGTGGTACTGGTTGCTGCTGGGCGTGAGTCTCCACACCCAGTATGGTATGTGATTACCGGGGATCGAACCCAGGTCCTTGTGCTTGCAAGACTGGCACTGCAACCACTGAGCTCATTCCGCAGCCCTAGTATTTATTTATTGACTTAAAAGCATTTTGCTTTTTAAAAAAATATCTTTATGTCTCTGATTCCTTTTCCCATAGTGTTATACTAAACACTGAAATCTCTTTTCAGCAACTATAAATGAATTATGGATAATAACTATTTCTATGATGTATATTATAAATATTTTTTCAGTTGTCATTTTTTATTTCCCTTAATGTGTATTCCAAACTTTTTCATTTTTCATTCAGTAATCAACAAAAATAACATGTAACAGAAAAGCCCATTTAAAAAGCAATAAAAAAGCTAAAGGGCAGGGTGCTTTGCCTATCATGTCTTTTTATAAATTGATATATTGGTACATATTATATACATGTTGTGATCACATTCGACATTAAGAATCTGTACTAGTACATGACATAGCTTCTCATTTTTTCCCATTCTGCTGCCCCCCAACCCTCCACTCCCTATATACATAAGCTCTGTTTCCTCTTTTTAATCATCAAATTTTTTACTTTTCCTTCTTGATTTACCCCTACCCACTTTTTCTCTTTGAATATTTTCTTACTATTTTACAATACTTATCATACATTTTAGAAATCATCTTCATCATCATTTACATCTTCAGTTCTTCATACCACAGAAAAGATATGGTATTTATATATCTGTGTCCTATTTATTTCACTTATGAATATGTCCTCAAGCTACATCCATTTGAGTATAATTGGCTCAAATTTATCATTATTTATGGCAGAGTAATATTCCTTTTTATTAAAAAAAAAACCCACATCTTCTTTATTCTGTCTTCAGTTGATGGGCATTTGGGTTGTTTCCAAGATTTGGCTATCACAAACTAAGCACATATGTCACTGGGATATGAATCTTTTAATTCTTTCGTGTATATACCTTGCAGGGTATAGCAGGGTCAAATAGGATCTCTAATCCTAGTTTGTTGAGGAATCTCCACACTGATGATCTCCATAGGGGTTCCACCAGTCTACATTCCCGTCAACAGTGGAGAAGGGTACCTTTCTCCTCACAGTCTTGCCAGAATTTGTTGTTGGTTATTTTCATGATAGCAGCCATTCTTTGTGGAGTGAAATGAAATATCAGCGTTGTTTTCATCTGCATCTCTTGAACATATGTGCTTTTAATAAGTGACAATACAGCCATTTGGGAAAAGACATATTTGAAGCCATACTGTATAGAACACATAGGCGTAAACCTTAAGGAGACCAGATATCTAAATATAAAGTATGAAATGATCCAAAAAAAGAATGAAATCATATATTAATTTCATTTTCCTTTCCTTCCCTCCCTCTTTTCTTTTCTTATTTCCCTTCTTCACTTCCCTTCCTGCTTTTCTGTGCTAGGGATAAAATCTAAGACTGTACATATACTAAGGAAGTACTGTACTATGATGCCTCACCCTAGTTCTGTTCATTACTTGTTAGCTTAATTGCTAAGAAATATTTTTAAGATAGTGTATAAAATCCACATATGCTAAAATAAAAAACTGATGTCTGATACATAAAAATAAAAAATTTTGCATACCAAAAACACTGTAAGTCTGAAAACAAGTGACTAACAGGGAAAAAAGTCTTTGCAATGTATACTACAGAAAAAAGGCCAATATAAGTAATATATAAATAAGGAAGAAATAAAAGACTAAAACCTCAGCAAAAAGCAGATAAGACATTAATACATGATTTAGAAAAATAATATGCAATAGCTCTTACACATATAAAAATACATTAAATTTCATTTTCAGAAGACAAATGCAAATCAAAATGATACTATTTCTCACCTATCAGAGCAATAAACTTCCAAAAATTTGATAATACTTTCTGTTGGCTTCACTGAGGAAAATAGGAATTTACTCCTTGCTAGTAGGAATATAAAATGTTGACTCAACAGAGAAGAATTTGGCATAGTTTAAAGCATATAGATATTTATCCCTTTCTGTTTCATTTTGGGGTTTTTTTCCTTTAAGGCAGGCTTTTGCTATATAGTCCAGAATAGTCTAGAAGTCTGGATCTTCCTCCCTCTGCTTCATGAGTGCTGAAATTATAGGCATGTGCCACCACATCCAACTTTGTTTACTCCTATATAACAGAACTATTTCTAGGGTTCACCACGAAGATATACCTCTGAAAGTATAAAAATGCTTATGTACCAGGTCATATATTGTATTTGTAACTGTAGAATAGGAAAAAACATAAATGTTCATACATTAGATGGCAAAAGTATGGAATATCCATACTCTGACATCATAAATTATTCAGCTGTTAAAAAAAAGGATGAAAACATCTATGAACAGAAAAGGAGGCATTTTAGGGACATATTAGGTAAAATATTTTTTGTCATAATAATGCATAAACATGGGTGTGTCAAACCCAAGTTTATTCTTTAGAATATTTCATTGAATTTTTAATTTTAATTTTTAGTTTCACTGTATTAAACAATGAGTACTTAACAGTAAAAAGGGACAAAAATAAAATACTTCATTTTTAATATTTACTCAGTGTTTATAGAAAAGCATTAAAATTTTAAACAGTGGCTGGTTTCTGGCATGTGAAGTCTAAAAACGAGCATCAGAAATAAAAACCTATATGAACTACAATGAAAATACCAATACCACTCTACAAAAAAAAAATCTTTACATCATCACACTTAAAACAGTTTTCACACATAAAAATAGCATGTTCCATGCACATATATTACTTATATTCACAGCATATGTGTTTTGATTTCCTGGCCTTTTTGTAGGACATAGTTGACATCTCACTGATTTACTATTTTGTCAGGAGGTTATTATATTATACAATGTATAGTTAACAGGAACATAAAATAGCAATAAAATAAAATATTAAATTCTTAACATGTATTTCAAGTTTAGAATAAATATCAATATTTTCACACCAGCTGTTTATTTTCTTACAAAACCTAGAAGGTAATATTAGAAATAAAAACCTAAGTGAACTACAATGAAAATACCAATAGAAATTTACAAAAATATCTTTGCTTCAACTGTCATACCCAAGGTAGTCTTCACACATGAAAATTGCACATTCTATGTACAAATATCACGTACACTGATAGCAAATTTTTTTTGTTTTCCTATTCTTTCTTGTAGGGCACACTTAACACCTTTTTGTTTTTTCTGTTGTTGTAGTAAGTCTTTGGGATGTTGCATCTGCCACATGGTGAGCACGTCAGCTCACCAAAGTGCTCAACAATTTTTTAAAGTAGTTCCCTGTGCAGAAACATTTTGTTTTTCCTGGGCTGTAAAGGATCTTTTATGAGTTCCAGTCACGACATTCTAAGAAAATTTCTATGTGATATTTTGCACTTATTATTTTCTTTATAAGCTATCAAACTATGCCACATATGTTCAGGGTCAAGTAAAACACAACCATTGCCCGACGCTTTGTTTTTTTTTGTTTTTTTTGTTTTTTTTTTTAAGGTTTTTTGAGACAGGGTCTCGCTTTTGTGGTTCAGGCTGGCCCTGAGCTCAGCCTCAAACTCACATCACAGCAATCCTCCTGCCTCTGCCTCCCGAGTGCTGGGATTACAGGCGTGAGCCACCACGCCAGGCACTGGTATGTGGTACTGGTTGCCGCTGGGGTGAATCTCCACACCCAGTTTTGTTATGTGGTTACCGGGGATCGAACCCGGGTCCTTGCGCTTGCAAGACAGGCGCCGGAACCACTGAGCTATATCCCTGGCCCTCCGATGCTTTGTTTTGAGTGACATCATAGTTGCTGCATAATTCATCAACACTATGTACCCCACCTCTGGTTTTGCTATAGAAAGTGTCCATGTTAGGCTTCTGTTTGGTTAATTTTTCCCTATTGATATTACCATTATGGTGCATTGTTGACATCAGTATTATCAGTTTTTCTTTGCCATATACAAGGTCAATGTAAATCTTTCTGAAATCCAAAGATTGCACTATACAATTCTGATTTGAGATCTCAACCTTTGATTTGGAATTTCTTCTCTCTTCCTGCATATAGTTCCTATGCTACTCAATTTGTCCCATTAACAAATGTAACACTGATTGGAAACTAATTAACTAATGTCACATTCTGACTGGTTTGGAAAATGGGAAAAAGTTTGTTCACAACATCATTTAGTTTATTACTATATGAATAAGGGCCCGGTGGCTGAATTCCAGGATAAATCTCTAAATTGAAAATACAATAATTTATGCCTTCATAGATGAAAGGACTCTTTTTTGAAGGTGGTGGTGGGTTTTGAATGCAGGCCCTTGCACTTAGTAGGCAGGCACAGCAACACTGAGCTAAACCTCTGGCACAAAAAGTATAAATTTTATGACATATTTTGAAGGTTTTTGGTATTCCTGAAGATACACCAGCCATAAAATGATGTAAAATGTTTAATACTCATGTATTCCAGGCTTGGCAATTACAAATCTGCCAGATTATCGGCCAGGTGGTTTTGTGATCAAGCTGAAGGCAATTTTGAAGGAAACCAAGTCTCCTCAGTGTCATATATTCTTCTGCAAACCTCAAGCCTACACCTACTGCTTTTTCAAAAAGTTCTTTGCAATCCTGCCATTACCATTAGAATGCCCTGCTAAGCATAGCAAACTTATGAATGATGCTTTCAGTTCAGCTAGTAATGTGGCATAATAAATACATTTCTGAGTATGGCTACTGGTGCATACAGAGAGTTTTACTTGTATTTTTTAGTCAGGGTTTGCAAAGGAATAGATTTCATATAGGACACGTAATTTACAGGACTATTTTATAAGATTCTCCCAAAGAGTCAAACACAAGAGAACTATCCACAGGATAGAGACCCAAAGAATCCAGCCAAGGGCCTGGATCTCACAGCAGTGTCCCATACAAGTCCAGCTGAAGGCCTAACGCACAAGGCAATATCCTCCATGTGTCCAACCAGAGGCCTTGCGCCCATGGCAGTCTCATGCAAGTCTGTAACAAGGATCTGCACTGGAAAGCCTCCAAGGCCAGTCAGTGGTGACAGCTCAAAGTCTGTGAAAGAGGAGCGAAGGATCTCGCCAGTAGGCTGAGGGATCTGCTCTGGAGCGGGAAGTGACACTCAAGGTGAAGACCAGCGCTGCCCTGAAGAGAGCAGCAGTCATTCCTGCAACAGCGAGGACCGGAGCTCCTTTGAAAACAGCTGAGTTTATATTTGGAAAAGCAGTGGTAGAAAAATTCTCCAGAAAAATCAAGAGCATACAATCTTCTGCTCCAGTTCTCTTTTTATGCCACTGGCAGCAATTCTCAGGTGCGTCTTGCACGCCCAGACCATGCTAAGTCAGTTAAGCTAGGTGTTCCAAGTTGACCATTATTATTGCACTACAATGTATTTCACAACATCTTGTAACATTTGTCCATTATAATTTCCAACACTGAGTAGTAGCGTTGGCATTCTGTTTAATAAGTTTAATCCCTGCCAAGGTCCTATGTTTTTACACCTAGTTCTAAAACTGGATTGTTCCATTTAGCTGTGTGACCATTGTGTAATATTTGAACTCAATAAGCATGCACTCACTTTGCTGCTTTGTCATCTAAGTCAAAGAGGTCTATGTTCTCTGCATCTGTATCAGTTGATTCTTGCACCATTTAATTGTTACAGGAACTCTGGCTCACATGGCCTAGTCAAAATTGTCATCATCTTCATCAGCCACTCAAACCACTCTTCGGTTAGGAAAACATGTATTTTTACCATCTTCATCATCTTCACCAGTCCTACATGAGTAATATGATGAATCACTTTTGACTGCTTCCAAAACTTACAAGTCTGGTTTTTCATGTGCCATTGTACCGAACTGGGCTACTTCTACCAGAAAAATTGAAAGAAAAATGCTTAAAAAAACAAATCCTAGAGTAGAATGGGTATATTGTATACCATGTAATGCTCAGATAAACATATACAAAACCTGTTAGGTGAAGCATAATATTAATGAAAATTCCGGCTGAAATTTTTGCACAGGTACACATACTTTGCTGATCATTGTACTAAGCAGGTAACACAAAGATTTCCTGTATCCCTCAGGGAAAGCTGAACTGGCTGCTATTATTCAAAGTAGATTTACAGTGGAAAAGTAAGAGACAAGTTTTTGAAACCCAATGTTTTCTAAAAGAAAAAGTATAAGAAAGGGCATATACTATATTTAACAACTGTTAGCCCCAAAAGGATGAGTGTTTAATTTCATAGAAATATATATGTACTTACTTTTTGAAAACAAAAACAAAAATTGCACCTGAAATAATAAACAGAAATTAATGCACCTAGAGAGAAATTGAAGAGACAGAACACAATGTGGAAAAGGAAAGGGGAAATTTTTCCCCAGCTCCTGGTTCATGGCTTACAAGAAAAGAAGACTGAATCTTCCTTTCAAAGAAAAAGTGAAAGCAGGGATGGGCAGAGGGGTTCCAGAGGACTTTATGAAACAATGAAGCAATAGAACAGATCAATGCCTGAATGATTCTACTCAAAGCACTATGGAAAACCATTGCAGGGAGTGGTAGTGATTCTCTGAACTTAGGACACAGCCCAGATATGAAATAGCTTCAAGTCAGGGCTCCCAGTGTTATGTTCCCATAACAATGACTGAGTGAAGGACAGCCACAAGAGACAGCTGTGATCAGTGAGCCACAATCAGCAAGAAACCTTAAAGCTAAAAAGTACAGACCAGGAACGGTGCTTCATGCCTGTAATATCAGCACTTGGAAGGCAGAAGCAGGAGGACCGCTATTAGCTCGAGGCTAGCCTGGGCTACATAGTGAGTTAAAGGCCATCCTGAACTACAAAGAGAGACTCAGTCTCAAAAACTTAAAAAAAAAAAAAAAGACATGAGGAGGAAGGAGGCTCAGCCTGTTTTACTCTGGATCTGAAAGTCACAGAATTGGTGCCCTTGTCCTAACTGTACTGCCTGCTGGTGCCTGCAACAGCCTGGATCTTGAGTGTCATTTCCTTCTTCATCTACCAGTGTAAGGCACATCTTGACTTGGAAACTCCCCTGAAGTTATTGATCCCAGAAGAAAACTATACATTCAAAATCAGAGAAGTACCTTTTTATAAATTCCATTTTGTTTTTAGGTTTCTTGTTTGTCTGTGTGAATGTATTATTTTCAGTTTAGTTTTTGTTTTTCTTTTCCTTTTTTCTTCTGTCCTTTCCTCCTTTCTTCACCAGTAAAAGAGCTTGAAGAATTTTACTTTGCCCTTCTTCTTTGCTTCTGATCTCTTTTTTCCTAAACTCTTTATTTTTTCCTTCTCTTTTTTCTCCCTTTTTTTGTTATTCTTACATTATATAATTTCATTTTTGCCATTAAAAATTATTACTCATGAGTATTTTGTATTACCTTTACCTAATTCTATAAATGTTCTTTCACCTCCCAGGGTGATTTATTGTACTCTTCTTCTCTTTCTCATACTACAGAGTTTAAGATTTCAAAGTTTTCCTTTTGCATTTCTATATTCCCAAGCTTGGTATCTTTAATGATACAACCACAAAGCTTTACCATTTGGATAGCTAGATAATGATGTAAAATAACACTGGATTCTTCTCTACCACTAGCAGAGATACAGCTGTCAAGTTTAGTATAGTATATATGATTTAAAGTAAATATTTGTGTTGTCTTAAGGTTTACGCCATAATTGTAGATTTCTTCTCTATGATTAAGGATGGTATGTAATTGGTTGATAGGTATGTTAATGTTAATATCTAATTTGTTTTAGACAATATTACTATAGCTGATTCAAAAGATAATAATAATGTCACATAATTGTCCCTACTTCTCTGTAAGCCAACTCTCAGATTACTCTTGTGACATTAACAAAGTGGAGTATACTTCCAGGGTACTTGGTTGTTGGGCAAACCTACATTCTTCTCCCCCAAATTAAGCAATGTGATTGGATCTCAGGGACCATGGGAAAGGATTATCATTAGCAATATCCAAAAAGTACATCCCTGAAAAGCAACTAAAGAAATCTCTATAACTAGCAATAAAATGTTTGGACTATAAGAGTTAACAAATCCTGAAACAAAACAATAGAAATATGAGAAGACAAAGCAGCAAAAGGTTTTCCAAAACTCTCAAGTGTCCCAGAATCCAGTCCAGGGGCACTGAAGGTAGAAGCAAAAGCTGCACTCAAATTACTCGATGATAACAGAGATGGCTAGAAAACAGACCAAAGAGGTATTCAGTAGGATCACAGAAGACATAACTAAACAGACAGAGGAAGCAATAACCAAAAGATATACAAGCTTTCAGCAGACACTAATGAAAATTTAAATCAACTAAACAAAACAATACAAAATATGAATGACCAGTTAACCATGGAATGAGTCAACAAAAAGGTTTCTCTAGGAAATTATAAATCATATTAAAAGTATGGGAAGTAGAAGAGACCAATTACAGAACTAGAAGACTAGAGACAGAATTACACAACGAGAAGCTAAGGATGCCTTTAAAAAAACAAATACTCAAAACACCTTAAAAAGAAAATAAAACATCAAAAACAGATCCAAAAGCTCCTAGATAATGTAAAAACTAATCTCAGAATACTGGAATAAGTGAAAAATCAGAAGTCAACAAAAATGACATAAAAACCTGTTGACAGAAATAATTGTTGAAAAATTCCTCAATATAAAGAAATAAACATACAGATAATGTGGCATACATAATGCCAAATAGCCATGACTGAAAGTGTTCTCTACACCACATTATACTCAAGTACAAGAAGTCTATCACAGAAACAAACTCTTAAAAGCTGTTTGAGAAAAGTGATAAGTCACACATAAAGGTAAATCCATTAGAATTACAACAAAGTTTTCTAAACAAAATTTACAGGCTGGGAAAGCTTGGAGAAAAGTGGTTTTTTTGTTTGTTTGTTTGTTTTTAATCTTTATTGGTACATTATGAATACACATCATCATTGCATTCAACACAGAGAGTTTGTACCAGAATATGACATGACTTGATTCTCATTTTTTTCTCTTTCCTCCCGCCTGCAACCTCCCACCCCCATTTACATAATCTTTGTTTCCTTTTTTATTACTATTACATTCTTTTTCCCCTTATTGTTTACCCCTATACCTTCTTTCCTTTTAAATATTTTCTATTTCACAATATCAACTATACATACTACAACTCATTCACAACTTCATTTTCTCATACCAGAGAAAAGATATATTTATATATCTGTGACCTATTTATTTCACTTATGAGGATGTCCTTAAGGTACATCCATTTGAATGTGAATGACTCAATCTTATCATTTTTAATGGCAGAGTAATACTCCATTCTATAAAAGAACCATATCTTTATCTAGTCTCCAGTTGATGGACATTTGGATTGTTTCCAATATTCAGCAGTTTTAAGCACTAAAAGATAAAAAAACTCCTAACCCGAACTTATGTATCCTGCAAAGTTTTCCTTCAAAATATATAGAAAAACAAGATAACTTCATGACAAGGAGCACCTCAAGGAATTCATGACCACTCAACCAGTATTAAAAACACTCTCAAGAATATCTTAAACAAAAAAGAAAGGAAACAAATTTTATGTATATAGGGGGGGTAGGGTGGGTAGGGCTATGGGAAAAACTGAGAATTAAGTTGTGTTTTATACTGGTACAATCCTCATCAGTGCAATTATGATATGTATATGCAATGTACCAATAAAGATTTCAATAAAAAAAATATCTTAGAGACGGTGAAGCTAACAATCTCAATAAATCAAAAGAATGACCTGAAGCAATGAGAGGTAAGCAAAAGTAAAGAAAAAAGTCACGAGCAAAAGGAAAATAATGCAATGACAGGAAAAAGCCCATACTGCTCAGTAATCACTTCACTCAGGAGTGCTCAGTAATCACTATCACTCAGTATCAATTCCAATCAAAAGACACACACTGGTGGCCAGGGATTTAGCTCAGTGGTTCCGGTGCCTGTCTTGTAAGCACAAGGACCCAAGTTCGATCCCCAGTAATCAGATACAATACTGGGAGTGGAGACTCATGCCCAGCAGCAACCAGTACCACATACCACAGTGCTGGGCATGGTGGCTCATGCCTGTAATCCCAGCACTCGGGAGGCAGAGGCAGGAGGATTGCTGTGATGTGAGTTTGAGGCTGAGCTCAGGGCCAGCCTGAACTACAAAGCGAGACCCTGTCTCAAAAAAAAAAAAAAAAAACCACACACACACTGGAAAAACAGATCAACAAATAAAACCAGATAGTACATAATAAATGAAAGATGTATTTAATTAAAAAGAAATTCACAGATTAAAAATCAAAGGATGAAAAACACTGTTCCATTCCAAAAAAACAAAACAAAACAAAACCCTAAAGAAGGCAGGAGTAGCTACTATCCTAATTTCAGACAAAATGCATTTCAAGACAAGATCAATCAGAAGAGTCAAAGAAGGTCACTATGTATTAACTAAGGGAAGAGCTTATTATCTCAATAGGAAGAGATAATAATTATAAACATATGCATAGCAAATACCAATGACTCAACCTCATAAAACATGCAATAAACATGAAAAAAATCCTGTAAACACCAGTGTAATTGTCACAGGGGACCTCAATACCCCACCATGACAAATGGACAGAAAAATTAGACAAAAAAAACCCCATAGAAATCAAAGAAATATCAGAGCTGAATCAAACCTTCAAACAAACAGACTTAATTAATACCTGAATCATTTCTAGGAAAATAAATGCACTCTAAGGGCACAATGTTAAGTGAACTAAATAAGACAATGAGCTCAAATATCTCATTGTTTCTTGTATATGACAAACACTATATATAAAGTGCCAAATCAAAGACATACAATAAAAAAGAGAAAAGGTTACTATAATTCAGCATGGAAAATGTATGTAAAAGTATAACCTGATCCAGTGTAACTGCCTTATGTGTTTTATTCCTTTTTTTTTTGTAAATTAGTGTGGTTGTTAATCTGTACATATGACAATTAACTTTATAAGAACTTATAAAATATGGGCCGGGGAGTTAGCTCAGTGGTTCTGGCGCCTGTCTTGCAAGCACAAGGACCCGGGTTCAATTCCCCGGTAACCACATAACAATACTGGGTGTGGAGACTCACACCCAGCAGCAACCAGTACCACATACCACAGTGCCGGGCGTGGTGGCTCACGCCTGTAATCCCAGCACTCGGGAGGCAGAGGCAGAAGGATTGTGATGTGAGTTTGAGGCTGAGCTCAGGGCCAGCCTGAACCACAAAGCGAGACCCTGTCTCAAA